>VSMD01130324.1:0-99166 GCA_008750895.1 Mirza zaza | reverse complement strand
TTTTTTGAGACAGAGTCTCACTTTATTGCCCAGGCTAGAGTGAGTGCCATGGCGTCAGCCTAGCTCACAGCAACCTCAAACTCCTGGGCTCAAGCAATCCTGCTGCCTCAGCCTCCCAAGTAGCTGGGACTACAGGCATGTGCCACCATGCCCGGCGAATTTTTTCTATATATATTAGTTAGCCAATTAATTTCTTTCTATTTATAGTAGAGATGGGGTCTCGCTCTTGCTCAGGCTGGTCTCGAACTCCTGAGCTGAAACGATCCGCCCACCTCGGCCTCCCAGAGAGCTAGGATTACAGGCGTGAGCCACCGCGCCCGGCCTATTTTCAATTATTTTAATGATATTTTTCTGCACCCATTTCATCATTATAAATCTGTGAGAGAATTATGTCCATTGTTTAATATGAACCAACTAGTTTTTAGAGAGCTTTACATCTTCATTTCAGTAACCAACTTATTTCAGTAACAGTAAATATTTAATAGAAATAGCCTCAACTGAGTTCCAGACAGCTGGAGAGGTGGGCGGTGGAAACAGAATGGAGGGCAAATCGTTTAGCACCAATAGTCCGTTTAGTGTCTTCATCTTTCTCTTTAGAGGCCACTTGCTTCATTTTTGCTTAGCTATTTCACATTTTCTCTAGCCTACCTTATGCCTTAGCCTGCTATCCCATTTTCCCTTTCCGCCCAGATAAAATCAAAAGCAGTCAATTCCCCCACTGCCTACCATCTCCCACTCTCTCTCCTGTCTGAGAAGACTCTCTTCCTCTTGTCTTGACCACTTTTCCACCTGTGTTCTGGAATCTTCTACTCTTGTCTTTCAAGAACCTTACAGAATGGATTTTCTCCTCGCCACTGCATCTTCAACCTCTTTGCTCTTCATGAGGATTTCTCAGCAATGTTTCGATTTGGTCTTTGGGAAAGCTCAACTTAAAGAAAATTCCTTTTCTCAATTACAGGACACATTTTAACATTAACATTTCCAGGATCATTAACAGTCCTACCATGGGGAAGATCTCTAAACAGCGTTAGCGTTGCTACTTTTCCTGTACCCTTGAGCCCAGTTGTGTTCTAAAATATTTTCAAGGCTAACTAACACCCTCTGCCAGCAGGGGGCTCTGTATCAAAAAGGGAAAAGGGAAACTTAAAAATCTAAATTGTGAAAGTACAATCTATTGAAAGTACAATAGGTCCTGGTCCTACTACTTATTCTTTTTATACCTTAATAGTTACCACAGGACACTGTTTGCTACCCAGTGTAAGTAAGTAAAACACTAAAAACATTGCTTTCAAGGAGATTCCAAATGAACTTCAGATCTACAATGGGAAATGTTTTTGCTTTTTTTATGCATCTAGCCAAAAAGATTAGAGGGGAAGAAAATGGTAAGTACATTAAAAAGAACTCCAGGCAATCCTCATTTTATTTTGCTTTGCTTTCTTGCAATTCACAGATACTGTTTTTTTTTAAACAAATTAAAAGCTTGTGACAACCCTGAATCCAGGAGGTCTTATGGGTGGTAATTTTCCAACAGTATGAGTTCATTTCATGTCTCTGTGTCACATTTTGGTAATTCTTGCAACATTTTAAACTTTTTCATTATTATTATGATGATGTCTGTTATGGTGATCTGTGATCAGTGATCTTTGATGTTTACTATTGTCATTGTTTTGGGGTTGCCATGAACTGCGCCCATATGAGATGGCGAATTTAACTGATACATGTGTGTTCTGACTGCTCCACCACCCAGCCCATATCTCTCCCTCTCCTCAGGCCTCCCTATTCCCTGATACACAACAGTATTGAAATTTGTTACAGAGAGCCACATTTATTTTAAAATGAAATAGAGGGTTAGAGGGAAATGTTTTAACTTTCAGTAGAAAAATGTATCGGTGTGAGTAAAATTCTCCACATTTCTAAAAGCAAACAAACAGGCCGGGCCTGGTGGCTCACGCCTGTAATCCTAGCACTCTGGGAGGCCGAGGCAGGTGGATTGCTCAAGGTCAGGAGTTCAAAACTAGCCTGAGCAAGAGTGAGACCTCATCTCTACTAAAAATAGAAACTAATTGGCCAACTAAAAATACATTTTAAAAAAACTAGCCGGGCATGGTGGTGCATGCCTGTAGTCCCAGCTACTTGGGAGGCTGAGGCAGGAGGATTGCTTGAGCCCAGGAGATTGAGGTTGCTGTGAGCTAGGCTGATGCCACGGCACTCTAGCCTGGGCAAACCAGTGAGACTCTGTCTCAAAAAAAATAAAATAAAAAATAAAAGCAAACAAACAAATAGACAAACAAAACCCAACAAAACCCCTACCACAACAGCAGCAACTGTGGAAATCTACTTGGGTGGAAATATCATGTCTGATTGTACAGGCTCATAAAGATAGAAATTCTGTTTTCTCTTACTAGGATTTTGAATCACAACCTAGTCTCCCTCTTTGTTACTCTGCAACTCGACAGAGCAGATTGTAAAGCACTTTATGTTCTTAAGAGATAACTAGGGAAGGAGACTCTAAAATGCCTCTTAGGAATTTGTTCAGTATTTTACAACCCTTCCTGTCAGGAAACTATTCTTCATATTTAACCTAAACCCCACAAGCCAAAGTTTAGACCCATTTCCTTTGGTTCAGTCCTCAGTGGAGTTGAAGAACAGCTGGTCACCATCTGCATAATATTCCTATATAAATTAAAAAAGGCTGAGGTCATACCGCAGTCTTCCCTTCTAATGATCCCATTCATTTAACCTATTTCCATATCACCTGTTTTCAACTCCTTAATCATTTTAATTCATGCCTGTGAGTTCTAAGGTTTTCATGTTTCTTGTAAATTTTGTCCAAGACACTTTAATATTCGTACCAGAGTCAAGAGTAATTTCTTTTCTCTGCTACATCTATGTCCATAAAATCCTGGGTGTCATCCATCTTTAAACAATATTAAGTGTTTCTAGTGTATCATTATCTGTGTTCTCCACGCTTACTATCTTCTTTTTAGCTAAGCCACCCACTCTTGAATGTAATTATGTGTATTTTTTTCTTCCAGATTTGCGTCGCTTTATGAACATGAATCTTCTTGCTAAATTGAATTAAATTGCATTCTATTTTCTCTTACCAGGCCCAAACCCATTGTACAGTGGCAAATATCTGTGTTTTTTTAATTTGAAATTACTTATGAATTTAGTTCGTATCATCTACATTCCTTTAATGGGATCATCAAATAAAATATGAGAAAACAACTAGATTCAACATGAACCCTACAAAATATTTGGCTTCCAGGTCAATGTTGCCTTTGGTGACTGTTTTTCTCTAGGAAAATATTTGCGCTGAATGATAACATTTGCTGGGTAATCTTTAGGGGCAACACACATCCTTAGTCTATTTGGGGTGTTGAAGTGCATTTCTGCTATACTCAGTTTGTTCCTGAAACGATGTTTTCTTTGCCAGTGTAGACCAATCAGAAACAGCGCACTGTGACCTTGTGCCATTTGGCCTTAGTGTATCCTGGCTTGTTTTGCAGCATTTTTTTGTCGTAGCATCTCACTCCTTTTTTTTGTACGATACTGTGTCTCCACCGAAATTCATCCTATACCACAACAAGTGATAGATGCAGAAAACTCACTTTTTTTTTTTCTTTTTTTTTGAGACAGAATCTCACTATGTTGCCCAGGCTAGAGTGAGTGCCGTGGCGTCAGCCTAGCTCACAGCAACCTCCAACTCCTGGGCTCAAGAGATCCTCCTGCCTCAGCCTCCTGAGTAGCTGGGACTACAGGCATGCGCCACCATGCCCGGCTAATTTTTTCTATATATAATAGTTGGCTGATTAATTTCTTTCTATTTTTAGTAGAGACGAGGGTCTCGCTCTTGCTCAGGCTAGTTTCAAACTCCTGACCTTGAGCAATCCTCCTGCCTCGGCCTCCCAGAGAGCTAGGATTACAGGTGTGAACCACCGAGTCCGGCCAGAAAACTCACTTAGAGTCTGACTAGAAACTGGCCAAAAGAAGGGGCTGATACATTTGCCAGATTGTGCTTTTCTGGGGCATGATTTCCATTCCCACGGTGATCCTATTCAAGTCAAGATGAATTATACCTGTTCTAACCAATTCTGCTCTGTGAAAAAGTTAGAAATTGAACTTTTAAGTCTGCAATTTCTACAGTTTGGAAGGAACAAATGTTAATCTCTTAACTTTACAAGTTCTAAAGCCCACCCCACACTGCCCCGCTTTAAAAAGAAAAAAAAAAAAAGATAGGCACTGCATTGGCTCTTACCTAACAGAATTAATAGTTAATAAAGAAATACTAAATAAGGATTGGCATTTTAAAAACCTAAGACAATCACTCAATTCTTGATTTTTGTCTTTTATTTAAAAAATATAACTACATAGTATAAAACTTTCCAGTGTAGTTTTGGGTTCTTGTACGAAAGCAGATGTATAGAAAATGTCCTATTTTAAGTTGCTCATAAATTAGGTAATAGTTCCTCATTGCTCTGTATCCAAAAATAGTCTGCACCTTTTAGTGTTCATTCAGAAATACATTTCAAAAGATGACTTAACAGCTTCCAAATTGAATACTGTTCAATTTTTAAAAATGGAAACCATGATTTGAAATTAGAAAGGTTTTCCTTTAGACATGTCTCATTTGGACTGCTAGCTCCCTTAGGAAATTGGAAATCATTCATATCGGTGGTTTTCAAAATTGTTTGTCTATCCCCTAAAGGATTTTTCATTCATTTATTTGACCAACATATTTATGCATCTTGTATGGACAGGTGATATTCTTTCTGTTCTTTGAATACATCAGTAAACAAAGTTAACCAAGATCCTGCCTGCAAGAACCCTACACTACAGTGAGAAGAAACAGATAACAAGCAGCACATTAATTAAATTAAATAGTGTGTTAGAAAGGTAATATATGTTATGGTGAAAAGAAAAAGTAGAATAGGAAAAAGGAATGCAAACGTTGGGGGAGAGGTTTGGGTGGTTTGTAGAATTCATAAGACTTGAACAATGCCTTAAAAAAAGGGGAGAAGATGGACCAAATGGGGGAAAAGTATTTCAGATAAAGGGAACAGCCAATGCAAAGGCTCTCACGTGGGAGCTTGTCTAGCAAGTTCAAGGGCGCAGTGTGCATGCAGCATGGGAAGGGCTAGGGAGAGCAGTGGAAGAAGAGGTCAGAGAGGTCGTTTGAGGCCACATTGCGAAGAGCCGGAGGGCCATTGTAAAGACTTGGTGCTAACTCTAAGTGAAACAGAGAAGGGGGCATTGGAGGTTTTTTTTTTTTTTGAGACAGAGTCTCACTCTGTTGCCCAGGCTAGAGTGAGTGCCATGGCGTCAGCCTATCTCATAGCAACCTCCAATTCCTGGGCTCAAGCGATCCTCCTGCCTCAGCCTCCCAAGTAGCTGGGACTACAGGCATGCGCCACCATGCCTGGCTAATTTTTTCTTTTCTATATATTTTTAGTTGGCCAATACATTTCTTTCTATTTTTAGTAGAGACGAGGTCTCACTCTTGCTCAGGCTGGTTCCTAATTCCTGACCTTGAGCGATCCTCCTGCCATGGCCTCCCAGAGTGCTAGGATTAGAGGCGTGAGCCACCCCACCTAGCCCATTGGAGTGTTTTAAACAGAGAAATAACATGATCTGAGCTACATTTTGAAAGAATCATTCTGGTTGCTTTGTTGAGAACACACTGTATGGAGGCTAAAGTGGAAGGAGGCTTTAGCCTCTAATGAGGCTATTGAATAATTCACATGAAAAATGGTAGTATTTCACAATAGGCTGATGAGAAGTGGTCTGATTGTCAATTTTTTCTGAAGGTGGGTCACAAAATGTTTAGATGAATTTGATGTGCAACATGAGAGATAAAAGGATAAAGGATGACCCAGGGCTTTGATGTAAATATATATATGTATGTGTGTGTATATCAAATAAAATCTATAATAAGCCTGAAGCCCAGGAGAGTGAGCTGGGCTGGAAATCTACATTTGAGAGTCGTTGGTGTATGGACTTTGTTATTTAACGCCATGAGGTTTGATGAGATCACAAAGGAATGAATGAACTGTTTAGAAGAAATCAAAGACTGAGCCACAGGGTGGCAGGTCAACATTTTGAGGTTGGATTGAAGAGGAAGAAACAATGAAGGAGCCTAAAAAAGAGAGACCAGTTGGGAAGGAAGAAAACTAAGAGTTCAGGTAAGTGGAAAATCTACATCCAAGAGGAAAGATGAATCAACAATATTCAATCCTGCTGATAGATCAAGTAAGATGAAGATAACATTGATCATTGGATTTACTGTGAAAGTCCTTAATGAACTTGATAATAAAATTCTGTTGAAACAATAGGTGAAGGCCTAATTTTGTACCACGTGATGGATGGAAGAGATTGGGAGAAGAAGAATCAGGGAAAACAAGCACAGACAATTGTTTTGAGGAATTTTGTTGGAGATGAGAGTCAAAATGGATGGTTTTCAGAGGAAGTGAGGTCAAAAGAGGATATTTTAAGATAGGAAAAACGACAGCATGTTTGGATACTGATAGGAAATCATCAGTAGAGGGTGGAAAATGGATGCTATAGAAAGGACTGGAATTACTGTTCTCAGTTCCTGAGCAGAGAAAGGATGCAGTCTATGCCCAAGTGCAGGAATTGGCTTTGGATCACAGTAGAATAGTTATCTGCACTGACAGGTGGGAAAACAGAGCACATGGTTACGTTTATTAGTGGGCGAATACCCGTGGTGGGGAGAGACTATGGATGTGTGCGGTTATTGTACATAACAAGGTTTAGCCTATGATCCTGGAAGTTAAGTGCTGAGCTAGAATAAAGTACGAGATAACTGGAGGCAAGGTATTAAAAAAAAAACCAACTAAATTTGCTGAGTGAATGATACAAGATGCTGCCTCTCGAGTATACAATTCTGATATTCTCTTTGCATTCACTGCTTTCTCTCTCAGATGGAACACATTTTTCTTGCCTATCATTAGGGGAGAGTAAAGGAATGATCATTAAATAAAAATAGTCTTCATTCTTGCTAATCCTACTGTACAATATGTCCAAATTTGGCCATTCCAACATTGGCCCAAACACCCCATTTCGAACACCACGCACAGAAACATGGATAAGGGAGGGAAACGTGTAAAGTTCTACAGTGGATTTATGGTGCCTTGCTTAAATGAGGCTTTGCTGGCAGCAATATTTTTAGCTTTTCCTATAGTTGGCATTCCCAGAGATTTTAACACCCTGGTATAATGTACATTTTAAACACAGGATGGCTGAGCTGTTCACATGACTTTTATACAGTGACAGGGAAGGTGGGAGAGGAAAATTGGCTTGACTCCTTAAACACATATTCTCAGGCAGATCAGTTTCAAGGAAGAGTACATATAAAAATGGAGCATAAGGAAATTGATTCCCTGAAAACATTCCATGTTCACATTCCCCATGAGAAGTCTTTGTGTGCCTCATTGGCAGAATATACTAATACAGAGAGTTGAAAATTTAAAACAATCTGGTTCATTAACACCCTACCTGGGGGAAAAAGAAAAACCTATTATAGCTGAAAATATTCAAGATGAATGTTTAGCTCAATTAATGTAGAGGGCAAATGGAAGAAAAAGCAGTTTGGAACTTTCCAGAAGGGAAGGGACATTCTTTTTCCAAATGAAGAACTGAATTATCCTTTGGAAAACATTCCCATTTGGTGCCCATTCCTGTACTTTTATGACACTGTGTGGCACTTGACTGGCTGAGACAGTAAATCTAGAGATGGCAATAAAACCCAACCACCAGGACAGGATAGACCCAAGTCCCAACTGTAGCAGGTGATGGGACATTTAGTCTTGCAGGACAGCCTGGTATCTAAGGATTTCAACAGTTTCCGAACTCATTCAAGCAAACACCAACAAGGGCATGAGTACAAACTGAAGCACCTGGATATTCTAGTACTTGCTGGAGATTACAACAGGGATTGAGGTGAGGTATTTATAGTCTGAGTCATCAAGGTAATTGTCATCAGGGAAGTCTATCCATAGGTAGTAGGACCTCCAGTCAACAAAACCAACGACCTGTGACCAAAGTCAGAACTTACCTCTGTAGCTATTACCAAGATGCACGGGTAGGGAAGGAAAGGATGACAACTCTCATTGATAAATGAGGAACATCTGGTGGAGACTAATTGCTTCACCTAAAATAGAGATTTCTTTACCTCCAAGGATACCTCTGTTCTCAGCCAGAAAAATATCCTCCTCTGGTTGTGCTCTGGTAATGGGTTTAATATGCATTTGTCTCAGTCTGATCTTGCTGCTATAACAAAATACCTTAGTCTGGGTAATTTATAAATAATAGAAATTTCTCTCTCACGGTTCTGGAAGCTGGGAAGTTCAAGATCAAGGTGCCAGCAGACTGGGTGTTTGGTAAGGGCTCATTCTCTGTTTCTAAGGTGGTGCCTTCTTGCTGTGTCACACCTGGCAAAAGGGATGGAAGGGCCAGGTGGCTCTCTGAAGCCTCTTTTATTATGAGGGCATGAATTGCATTGACTAGGGCAGAGCAATCCTGACTTAATCACTTCCCCAAAGGCTCCACCTCTTAATATCACCACAATGGGAATTAGATTTCAATATGAATTTCGAAGGAACACACACCTCCAAACTACAGCAACGTTTTACTAAAAGTAACGAAGGGAGAACAGATAGTGGCAAGAGCTACTGAGTTCAGCAACACTTTGACATTTGACTACTTTGAAGAGCATCTCCCGAAATCTGAGAATTATTAATACATATATTTGCAAGTCATTTAATTTGTTCTGAATAAAGGTAGGGTTTAATGTGCATACAGACTCCTTACTTAGCTTTCGAACTCTTTACAGTCAAGTGGGCTAGACGCTGTTCTAATCCAATTACTTTCACCTTCTTATATTATCTCGCATCAGGAAGGTCCCTTTCCTTACTGGTCGCCCTTAGCCTATGGCATCTACATTCATGATTCTGAAACTGCGGTTCCCGGGAGGATCCTGAAATGCGGTCGTGAGCAATGGGTTCCTTATAACCTGGTCATTCCCAAAGCTGTGTGGAGCTTTCCTAGTGTGAAGTTGTCATTTCAGAAAGAGACCGTATGAACATTTATGGAAACATAATTCTTTGCCATGTTTAAAGATCTGTGCATTGGAACATTTTGTCAAGAGTTCCAAAGAAAATTATAAATATTACTCTGATGCTAAGAAATCACAGTATAAATCGGTTTGAGGGGCATGATATACAAAAATAGGTGTTTCTTCAGTTTAAGCTGTGGTCTAACAAAAAGAAAATGCTCTTTACAGGAAAGAGCAAAGGTTATGTTAAAATACAGAGGAGAAAAACGATTACCAGCATTTTCTCGTCTTAAATCAAATCACCACCAGAGAGCAATAAAGGTTTCTTTTGTGCTTTCCCAAGCATTAGTAAGAAGGTTTATGATTGGAAAAATTCATTTCCAAATACTTTTATGTATTCACTTTGCCATATGTTTGAAACGAGGCTTCTAACTATCTCCCTGGATACACCAGTGAGCTTACAACAGTGATTATTTCCAAAGGAATCTTGGAGAAATACAAGAGAAATAACAGTAAATGGAACAATGCATGTGTGGTTTTCAAATGTGGGCAGATTTAATATAAATTGAAGTGTTTGGCTTATTTCCTCTTTCTTAAAACCTCTGGAATAATTTTAATTGTAAAAATTAAATAGAGAGCCCCTAATAGAGTATACTGGCATTAAGTTGTCTTTGAGATGTAGGGATAGCCCCATGCTCTTTAAGCTTCATTTACGAATAGCCCTTACACAGGAAAACCTTCCAGAGTGCTGAGCACTGATTCTCGTTTCCGTCCAGCTGCTGACCTCGAGACTTCTCTTCCTCCTCTCCCTCCATCCCCATCCTGTTGCTAGCCCAAATTCTTCATGCCCATTTTCCCAGTTCTACTTTTGAGCAGTCTGTGGGAAGAGATACTATACACCAGGCACCGTGCTGTGTTCTAGGTTTACCAAGTTAAAAAGGAAAAAAAATCCTGCTACATCGGGCAGGACCAAGTTTTAAATCACTTGACAATGGGTTATTTCTTTGTCAGAGTCTGATTAGGTGTTTGGGATGTGCTAATTCAGAGCTCCTGGTCTCCTCCTTTGCGAATAAGCAAAAAGAGCACTTAAGGCAGGGACAGCGCAGGATGTTCTGTGGCCAGCCATGGAAGGGGTGTGTATGATTATTTCTACCGCTCCACTAACCAAAATTCAGTTGTGTAGCCCTACCGCAGTTGTAAGGGAGGCTGGAAATGTAATCTTCCCCTGTGAACAGGAAGAAGAAATGGAATTAGTGATTATCTAGCCTGTCTCTGACACATATGCCTTCAGGGAATTTACAGTGATATAATCACAAGGCAATGCAAAGAGTGGTTCCTGGCACCTAGTAGCCTTTCTGTAGCTATTTGTTAGATGAAAAAGTGAATTCAGAGAGGGACAATGACTAGAGGATAAGATGTGACAGAGGGAGATGGAGAAATAGTGGGAGTACTGTGTTTCTCCGAAAATAAGACCTACCCATAAAATAAGCCCTAGCACGATTTCTAAGCATGTGTGCAATAGAAGCCCTACCCCGAAAATCAGCCCTAGTGACGGGAGTGGCTACGAAGCAACATCTGCACAACTCATGCATGTCGTCACGGAGCGGGAAAGAAGATGAGCAGCCCTTCTCATCTGCCTCGTGAGAGCTCTAGTGCTCGACAGGAGAGATTGGGGCCAATGGTTCTAAAGGAAAGAGAGTCGCAAGAAATTCAGGATGGAATTCAGGGTTTGGAGGGTTATAATAATGTTCCAGAAGAAGACGACTTAACTCTATTTGAATCAATGTAGATGGTTGTACCGTACTTAAAAAATAGCACATCCCCTTAAAATAAGCCCTAGGGTATCTTCTTGAGAAAAACTAAATATAAGACACTGTCTTATTTTTGGGGAAACATGGTAGTATAAGAAATTCGATGGTTTCCAGTGTTTCTCAGTGGGGGATTCTCTTAGAAATCTGGGTCAATTCTTTGTCTTAACTTCCCTTTTCATAATAAGATATTAGCTCCAGGGTACCATAATAGTTACACTTGCGTTGTGCTTTCTACATACCAAGTGCTTTTATGAATGCTTTCTATATATTACATTCATGTCATCTTCGCAACAACCTTATTAGATAAATACTATCACCCCCCAATGATAAGAACACTGAGGCACAAAGAAGTGTAACCGGGTAGTCACACTCCAGTCTCTGTGACAATGAAGACACCCCTCAGTATTTCCAAATGCTGCTGAAAGATCGAGTACTAACCTGACTGACAGTAGCATCTAGATGTCATTTCACTATCATCTGACTTCTATCATTGCAGTCGAGAACTCGGTTGATCTATATTTTAAGGTGATCTGTGTTTTATCTCTGGCTACTCTAAAGATCTTCCCTTCGATATTTTGAATTTTTTCTATAATGTGATAAGGAGTATATTTCTTTTTATTTATTCTTCCTTGGGTTTATTGGTCTTCTGAATCTAAGGATTGATCTCTTTCATTATTTCTAGAAATTGTTCAGCCATTATCTCCTTAAATTCCCTCTCCCATTCTCTATATTTTCTCTGTGTTGAACCTGAGATGTACGTATGATCTCCCTCTATCCTCTATGTTCTTGATCTTTTCCTTTGATATTTCCTAAATCCTTGTGTCTCTAGCTTACATTTGTTATAATTTCTTTAGCTACACTTTCTTCTAATTTATTAATTCTCCTTTTAGCTATCTGTAATCTGCTATTTAACCAAAATGTTGATTTGCCAATGCCAATTATTGTACTGCTCATTTGTTAAAACTCATTTTGATACATTTTACAAAGTTACTTTTTTGATAATAATTTGCTCTTTCATCATACTTTCAATGAATTATTTTATATCTTTAAACATCCTAAGAACATTTATTTCGTATTTTCCTTTGTTATCAATTCTAACACCTCTCGTTTTAAAGATGTGAACACAGTAGTTCGTTGTTTTTGCTTACTTTCATTCATGGTGGCTTGTTTTTTGTGTATTCAGTAATTTTTATTGTGAGCTGATTTTCCTTGGAACTTTAACCATGAGAATTCTTTGGCAATTGAGTTTATTTATTTTTTTGAGACAGAGTCTCACTTTGTTGCCCAGGCTAGAGTGAGTGCTGTGGCGTCAGCCTAGCCCACAGCAACCTCAATCTCCTGGGCTCAAGCCATCCTCCTGCCTCAGTCTCCCAAGTAGCTGGGACTATAGGCATGTGCCACCATGCCCGGCTAAGTTTTTGTATATATATATATATTTTTTTTAGTTGGTCAATTAATTTCTTTCTATTTTTGGTAGAGATGGGGTCTCGCTTAGGCTGCTTTCAAACTCTTGACCTTGAGCGATCCACCCGCCTCGGCCTCCCAGAGTGCTAGGATTATGGGCATGAGCCATCACGCCCGGCCTTGGCAATTGAGTTTAATGTACCTTCATCCAGAGAACACGACAACCTGGAATTATTTTAAATTAAATTTTTGATCTGTGTGTTTTCCAGGGGGAAGGGGAAAATATTGTGAATGCAAGCAATAAACCCATGTGAGTGTAGGCTTGTGATTATTAATAGTAATTAAGATAAAATTTTATTTGTTCTTCTTTTTTTTTTCAGTCTTCCCAGAATGTGGTACCTATCTCTGTTAATTGATGGTTGATTTCTTTTCCCGTCTCACCTAATAAAGATATTGTCCTATAAGTGTCCTGAATTTACACCAGAGTCTCTGTTCTAAACTTTTAACCTGGTCGGGACCCCTGGTTTGTCTCTTTGTCATATGGGTGGTCCACAAAAACCCAGTGCTCACTTTCTACTTTCTTGATGTCTATAGCCTCTGAGGAGTTCCTTAATTCTTCTGCCGGCATTAATTGGTAATCTTTTTTGGAAAGTGTTTTATACAATATTATTAGGTATGTCCTACTAGGAATAATTTCTCTGAACATCAGACCACCATATTTCCAGAAACAGAGGTTAAGACTGGATATCCTCTTAGACCTTAAAGTCTCTGCATGCTGTTCATTATACGCCTGCTTATGTGAACTGATGGATTATACAATATATTTTAAACAATTATAAATGATGGGCAATCCATGAAAAGATCCCTGCGAAGGAACCATAAATGGAAAATATTAAATTGCAAGCACAGACAACAAGGAAATTACAAAGCTGACTTTTCTCCTGTCCGTCTTGACCTCCTATGTTAGGATGTAAAAAACAAATGATAATTGAATATGAATGGAGGTAGTCTAATAAAATTAGTCAAACAGTCGAGAAGGCCATTTGAGACATGAATTTAATCTACTATCATTAGCAATAAGCTCTATGCTATGAGATAATTATTCTTTAAGATATTAGACCAACATGTTTTTACACAGAGGAAATACATATTTGTCTGCTTAATTGTTTTGTTGTTTATTTTTTTACTGTTTAGGCACAGCTGCTTTTTAAGAAAGGCTTGGAGTCCTCTGCTATAATCTACCAGATTACTTTTCTGTAGACAATAAAGAGCTACTCAAGATTTAGAAGCAAAGAATAGCATCATTATGTTGCTATTTAGAAAGATTAATTGAATTGTAAAATTCAAGATGAATCCCCAAAGGAACAGGACTGGAGGCAGGAAGATCAGTCTTTAATGATCTAATTTAAAGTTCAGGACAGCTTCCCCTTTCTGTGTCCTCAAATATAGCATGATGGCAACTTCCTTCAAACCCGAAAAGTCTGATTTGTCAGTTAAATTGAAATTATCATTAGTTACGGCATACCAACGAGTTGGCTTTCTTAACTGTGCTTTATAAATTTTAACCCAAAATAATTTATATTAAAAAAATTAACTGCTTCATAATCATGACCCAAAACAATTGATCAACTATTCAAATGTAACTTAGAAAAAATGATTAGCCAAGTGCAGTAGCTCATGCGTGTAACCCCAGCTAATCAGGAGGCCGAGGCAGGAGGATTGCTTGAGGCCAGGAGTTCAAGACCAGCCTAGACAATATAGCAAGACCTTCATCTTTAAAAAAAAAAGATAGAAAGAAATTAAAAATTAATAAAGAAAATTATTATCAGCAGACTTGGAGCATAGCACATTATAATTAATTGAAATTAATTGCATTTTGAGTTTATAGTTGCTGTAGCCAGTGTTCTGTGGTTGAGACTAAGAGAATGAAACTTCTAGCAGAAAATTTAGTGGGTTTTGGGGGGCTTGTTTCTGTATAGTGTCTTTCATATTCATTCACAAAATTTACTATTACTATTTATTTCTTTTGAAGAGGTAAAAGTCAGGAGATTAGGACAAATTTACCATAATTATCCTCACAACAAACACCACAGGGAAACAAATACAGATTCAACATTAAAATCCTGGACTTTCTTCTACATTATTGTGTTCTTTTTCTCAGAGCAGCCCACAAGAAAAGCAAGTTTACACTGCTTTCATTATCAACAGTGTCGAGACTGAGTATATCGCAAAGGATTTCTATCTTTTCTCTGGAAAAAAAGTTATAATTGATAGAAGAGTTGGAGTTGGCAAGATAGGAGAAAATAAACATACTAAAAGGAAATGAGCCTCAAATTGATTTTTTTTGAAAAGATTAAAGATAAAAGGGCCAGTAAAGGAAGGGGTCTCTGCTTGACTGAGCTTGTTTAAATGGCAACGATGAGGGTGGTCACATTCTTGGTTAGTCATTAAACATTTCGGTAGGCCCAAAATGAACAAAAGCAAATACAACCAAGGAAATCAAGAAGGAATTTTATTCCTTGGCACAAAAAATGTCGTTCTCAATCAATTAAATAATTTCAAATTAAAGATTGAGTGTTTGTTTTACAAAAAACTAAAGGTATAAAGTAAAATACTGGGCTACTGAGCAAAGCAATTATAAAAGGAAACTTCCAAAGGTTTTATAACGGCTCTTTGGAAACCAAACTAAGTGATTATTGTTTATCTTTTTTTGTCTTTTCTTTTTCTTTTTCTTTTTTTTTTTTTGAAGATAGGTTCTTATTCTGTCACCCAGGCTGGATTGAATGCAGTGGTGGTCATAGCTCACTGCAGTGTTGAACTCCTGGGCTCAAAGGATCCTCCTCCTCAGCCTCCCGAGTAGCTGGGATTACACCCACGTGCCAATGTGCCCAGCTTCTCTCTCTCTCTGGCATGTTCTCCTGAGCACGATATGCACAGAACCATACATCAGTTAGATACCTCCACGTGGATGTCTCACTATCACCTCATTGTGAGTCTCTTAGTGGGCTCTTCGTTCTGCATTTCTGACTTGGTGTCACACGAGAGACACCTCCAGCACGTGTTTTCGTGAGGTCACTGTTTCCTTACCCGTCTCTGAAATTTGCTCTTTTCTCTTCACTGCATTGCAACAGTTTCCTCTTGTCTCTTTGCATCCTGCCATTAGTCTTGCCAGCCCTCTCTCCCCACCCTAAAGTCCAATACGTTCTCCTTCTAGAATGTTCCTTCTAAAATGTAAACCTGATCCCAACACTTCTTTGTATAAAGTCCTTCAATGCCGTCCCAAAAAGGTTGGCTAAAATTTTAATTCCTCAGCATGGCACAGTAAGCACTCACTTCTCCCCCCCATCCACATCCATTCTCCTCTTTCCCACCGTATAGATTACCTACATGCCCCAGGTGGGTCGCAGTCTCTGCATGAGTCCTCTACTCTCATCGATCTGGGATTTTAAATAAGCCACTTGCACTGCATGGAGCACTACTCTCTCCCCTTTACTTGGCCTATTCTAAAATCCTGTGTCATTGCCTTGGAAAAACATTTTCTAGTTTCTCTATGTGGATTCCATCTTCCATTCTGTGCTTACCTCCACCACCTTCCCAGTTTTAGAGCTCTCTTTTGACTTCCCTGCACCCCGTATTAAACTATTAGTTCTTGAAGTTAAGTGGAAAGAACATTAAATGGGGAATTGGGGGAGGTGGCCTCTATTCTCGGCATTGCCACCAATCCTCAGGCCCACCGTGGGCAACTTACGAATGATGCTGGACCTCAGCTTGTCTTTTCTTTATTGCAATGCCTACCTAGATTATCTTTATATGGAATCTAAGTAATTCCATGGGAAATACATTAAAAATATACTTGTGCATTTTTAAAAACTGTTGTATTTCTGCAAACCCCAATTTCCACTTGACAAAGTCACTTTATTTATTTATTTATTTTGAGACAGAGTCTCGCTTTGTTGCCCAGGCTACAGTGAGTGCCGTGGTGCCAGCCTAACTCACAGCAACCTCAAACTCCTGGGCTCAAGCCATCCTCCTGCCTCAGCCTCCCGAGTAGCTGGGACTACAGGCATGCGCCACCATGCCCGGCTAATTTTTTCTCTATATATTAGTTGGCCAATTAATTTCTTTCTATTTATAGTAGAGACGGGGGTCTCGCTCTGGCTCAGGCTGATTTCAAACTCCTGACCTCAAGCAATCTGCCCGCCTCAGCCTCCCAGAGTGCTAGGATTACAGGCTTGAGCCACTGCGCCTGGTCGACACAGTCACTTTAGCTGTCCCCGCTGGCTGCTAGTTGTAATTGACAAGGAGACCAAAACCCAGCAACTCAGATCCAAGCAGTGGCATCAGAAACATTTTTCTGCCTTCTACCACATAATTTTCAGTAAGAAAAATAAGTATTGTAAAAGGCCCCAAACAAACCAAACCAAAACAACCAAGGGCTTTAGAATGCAGGAACACAGAGCTCTAAGAGGCAAATGCCAAGAGAGGAAGCTGGGTGTAGGTGGGAAATTTATGGGGATGTGCCTGTGTGATACAGCACAGGGATAAAGAGCAACACTTTTAAAGACAGATTGCCTGGGTTCAAATGCAAGCTCTTCTACTTCTTAGCTATATAAATGCGGGCAAGTTCTGAGCCTCAGTTTCCTTGCTTAGCAAACAGGAACAATAATAATAGTAGTAACAATCATACATATGTCATAGTGTTGTTTGAGAATTAAATATATTAATATGATGTGTTTAGAACAAGCCTGGTGCCAGTAAGTTATATTAACTAAAAGTGTTGTTAAGAGAAAATAAATGGGCTGGATGCAGTGGCTCACACCTGTGATTCTAACACTCTGGAAGGCTAAGTCAGGAGGATCGCTTGGGCTCAGGAGTTCCAGACCAGCCTGAACAAGAGTGAGACCCTGTCTCTACTAAAATAGAAAAAGTATCTGGGCTGGTGGCACACGCCTGTAGTTCCAGTTACTCTAGAGGCTGAGGCAGGAGGATCACTTGAGCCCACGAATTGGAGGTTGCTGTCAGCTATGATGATGCCAGTGCACTCTAGCTGAGCAAAAGAGCAAGACTCTGTCTCAAAAAAAATTTTTTTTAAAGAAAAGAGAAAAAAAAGAAAAAGGGAAAATGAAGGACAGTAACTTAGGCAAACCATAAAATGGGGCAACTGCATCTCAAAAGAAAAAAGCCAATCATTATGTTCTGAAAAACTGATCTATTTGATCAGAGATTATTCAATAATAACTAATTGAAATATTAACTAGAATCATCATTCATGGTGTTATTATTCTGCATAGTCTGCCATTTATATATATGCTAACACTGGAGAAGAGTATGAGATTTCTCTTTGAAAAAACCCCAAACCCTTCAGATAAGCATTCTTGGCCAGGAATTGAAACACTGCTTTTACAATAAGGCTTGGAATTTAATTGAACAGTAATCACTTTCTGCAGATCGGAGTTAAACACACATTTAAATTTTTTAAAAATCTATAACTAGCCAGAATTATGTTAAATTGTTTATTACAGAAAATTATTTAAGTAAAAATTTGACAAAAATTTCAGTAATTATACCTAGACTTACTGAAGAATAGCTTATCTCTTACTATGAAAAAAAAAAGAGCTTGGAATACAATATCCCGATTCTATGATAGATACAAATCTAGGTCAGTCTTACATTAAACACACACAGCCACTTGGCTTCAGAATCCTAGCTGAGATATTTGATAATGGTCCTAGAATCTCCTGGATTGTAGGGCCATCAGCTCTGTATTGAGCATTGATCCCAATGGAACAAAACCGAACAACACTTGAGCTGTGTCCGTACCTTGGACATTGAACTACTAACGAGTTTTCCATACAAACATTTTCATGCGGTTTGGACATCAGATAAAACGGTCCAGTGTGTTTCAGTTAAAAGCAGTCAAATGGCATCTCTAGGGGAACAATCGTTTGGCAAATACAAACACAAATATTGAACACATATGCTAGAAAGGCCATAGGCATGTTCTTGGAGCCAGAGATAGGAGTTTTAATTCAAAACTGAGCTCAATTTGGATGGTATATTTACTTATTTATTTATGTCAGTGAATCAGTAAGGACATGAGTTATGTTTTCTGTATCCAATAAATGTTCTCCTTTAAAACCAAAGCCAAATGTACGCAGAAAGATGTTGGCAGGGCCTTAAGAACCGTTGGTGTGGTCGTCACTCAAGGCTCAACCCAAATAACATGTGATGAAAATTCAAGCACAATTTGGAGAATATTCTTAAGTTTTGGCTTAATTCGGGATAAATAGGGTTTTTTTTAAAAAATATTTTTCATGTGCTAAAATATACATGACATAGAATTTACTATTTTAGCCATTTTTAAGTATAGAGTTCAGTGGCATTATATTTATTCTAGTGCAATTACTACCACTGTCCATCACGAAAACTTCTTCATCATCCCAAAGGATGAGTAGTTTTAGAATATTTACAGGTTTGACTTTTGTCCAATTCATTCCCTGTAAATGTCTTTTTAAAGAAACTTTTGATTACTTCGCAGTTCCTCAAAACAATGTGTATGTGAGTTTCCCATATGAGTTCAATCTGTTGAAATGGATGCTTTGCTGTTTATGGTTTTTAATTCTCTGCTTGGGATCACTAGAAAATAGCTCTACTTAGAATAATACTTAAGGCAGTCCTGCTGAGGAGACGGTTACCTTGGATTATATTTCCATTCAGTGCAAAACAGTGTAAGAATTCAAAAATGGTGACAGTACTTATTACACCATGAACAATCAGTATTGCACTTTATCAAAATAATTTTTGGATCAATTATCATTATGGTCCTATTTTTTAAAGGTGCATCCAAAAGATTTGAGGGGAAAAAAAAAACACCAATGGTTTGAGGCTAAAAATTCAGTTTCCATCTCTCTAACCAAGCTAAATAACCACGTTTCATTTCAAGACCACTGGCCTCCAAATATTGTGTATAGTATAGAACTAATAGAGCTAATGTATGACTTCTTGAGATTGAAGGAATGCTTCATGCTCTGAGTCTAGCTTGGGACAGGCATTCTAATCTTACTGAGTTGACTATAGGGTCGGCGAGATTACCCGGATTCTGAATCTAATGTAGTAAGCTAGTTGGAAATTAGAGACTGAGGGTCCCTAACTGACATGGAGTGTAATGCCCACAGAGCTCTAGAATATTAGGGAAAACAAAGTTCCAGGTCACTACTACTTCCTAGGGACTCCTTAGGTGTGTACCCCTTGAGGGGAGGAGCCTTGTCTATCTTGTTTGCTCCCCACTGATTTCTGAAATAGTGCCAGGCAAACACAAGGCACTCAAGAAATACTTCTAGACTGAAAGAATATCCCCCTCTTTCAACCCTGTCCCCCCCATATACACACACATCCCTTGTTTATAGCAGCCTGAGGGTACAAATGAAATCACATTAATTTCCCAAATTAAAAAAGCTCCATGCCTCACCTTCCTGACTAATGGGTATTATTAGCCTCCCTTTCCTCAAAGCTCCTGAAGGTTTTATAGACATCCCCAAAGCGCGTCTCACTTGTGTGTCAGAACAAGTGTGGTCTGGTTCTCCGATTTGGCTTTAGTGTGGCTGCTGCCTGCCACCTCCACGCCAGACGTGAGGGAGTGTCCCCCCATTGTGCTAAACAGTGGGAGCATGTCGCTGCCTTTGACGAAAGTGCCTGTCCTGATGCTCTCTTTGGGAACCTTAAGACTGGGGAAAGTGAAAATAAAGAATGCAGCCATGAGAAAACAAAACAAAACAGCAGGAGGGAAACTGGTCTCAACAAAAGGCAATATTTACATATTAGTGGCGAGGAAGAGGAGCCTAGGCAGTAATCGCGAACTTTCTGTACAAGCGGGACACAGTTATACTAGTGGACACTAAAGAAATTCAACTGGAGTCTTGGAATGATGTTTTGGATTTGAGCATCATATGTCTTGCCCCAGGCTCCAACTTGCTAGTTCTTTCTCTCATACGGGGTAGCACCTGTAATAATAGCAGGGAGTTACAAGTTAAAGGATAATGCATGGAGAGAAAGATGACCTGCAGCTGAGGGTGGAAGAAATTCAGGGCCGGAGTCCAGCAACGGTATCAAGATGAGCTGGAAGGAGGACCAGAGGCCAGAAAATGTCCCCATGGCAGGACGGAAAGAAAAGAAATAAGCCCACAGAAACCACATGTTAACTGTTCTCCTTGAGAAAAACAGTGGGCTCTACCCACTGTTCCTTGTCTATGTATAGAGAACTAAGCTTCGATTTTATGTTTAAACACAAACATACGGACCGTGCATTCGAGGTCACCAAGAGCAAGTCAGAGTGTCCTTTGGATTCTCCCCTTTAGCACTTAGAGATAATCAGCTTGATAAACATTTATCGAGAAACAGCGATGTCATGCCCAAGCCCAAACCTGAAGGCATGGGACATGTGGGCCCCTCTGGGGCTGGGCCCTGCCATCCGTGCCTGCCGCCGGGAGACACAGCCCAGTGTTCACGCTAGAAGGGGCCTGTCTTCCAAGCAAGAGAGGTCACAGAGGTTTAAGGACCTGTCCATGAACCTGGAGACAGTGGAGGAGCCAGGAAAGCAATCTTGTCTTCCAACACACTGCGACACCCTGTTTTCCCAGGCTTCCAGTTCATTCACCGACCTCACAAAAGTGACGGTGAAGAAATAGTTTGCAAAATAATAGGAGTGTTAGAAACAAGAACCAGATGAAGCCACTTTAGGGAAAATGAAAGGCAATCCTCTTTTACTCTAGTGGATAATAAATATGTGAAATTTGCTAAGTAAAGAAATAATAGCAATTACCATTTATTTAGTATATGCAATGTGCCAGCCCTATATATATATATTTCCCCATATTCATAAATATATATATAAATATACATACATATTCTTTAAGAATAAATTTAAGTATCAATACTCTTAATTTATTGTTGAGGAAATAAAGTTCCGACTTTCCCAAGCTTTTATAGCTATTATGCTAGTAAGTTTACAGTAGAAATTCAAATTCTTTTTCTGTATACTTTAAATTTTAATGCTCTTAGACTTTCCTTTAAGCCATGCTGCTTTTCTGTCACCTGACCAACCCAGATTTGGTCCCTCACATGACCTCAATAACTGCAGAATTGTTGACAAAAAGAGGTTGACTATGGTTCAGATAGGGACCTCCCTTGTGGTTCAGAAGTCACCATGGAACCACTTTGGTTGGAAAGTTGGGAGTCACATGACTTGAGCCTTAACTATGCATGTGGATTCTAGGTCACTTTCCAGACTTTATGGCACCCATGAGGCTTAGCCCGTGGGATAGAGAGTCCTCTGCACTCTCTTGTAGCTGGCGTGCCAAGTTCTGATTGGCAGATTCATAGGTTGTTCCCTCCTCCCCCAGGGATGGAGAATTAGGGTTGGGAAGGACCAAGATGGGGACAACAGCACCCACTTTTTCCCTAGGAGACCCGAATCCCTCACAATCTACCTAAGGTCAACGTGCAGACACAGCTGCGCTCTCTGATACAGGAGTTAAGCACTATTTGTCTGGTTTCCATCATCCATAGCACCCTGGCATGCCGTTACAAATGTCTTTTTCCCCCTCCACCTGCAACGCATGAAGATAATTGAGTATTCTAAATTTTTATTTTAGCTAAAACATAAATTTTACTCCTTAAAGAATGTAAATGCCTGACTGGCTTTAAATGATGCTAAGGTGTCTATAATGACAAGTGCCCACATTGGGAGATGACATGGGGTGAACAGTGAGGAGCAGCAGTTTCCATTTCAGTGAACAAGGTAGCATGGGCTTAGCCTGAGGGACTGACTTAGAATAGACTCTGCCAAGCACCTCCTGAGAGGAAGAGGTATGGGGCACAGAGAGAAGACAAGAGGAGGTCATGGAATTTCCATTCTAGGGCTTTGAGACAACTGCAACCATTAAAGGCCCAACAGTGTACAAGCAATTGAAGGAAATATTAAGGTCCTGGAGTCTTAAGAACTAGCTTTGTGTACTAACGTTGCCCCTTCCTTGCTGTGTAATATTGAGCAAAATTGGGGACCGTAGCTCAGGGCTTGGTGGGGTCAAATGGCAGGGGGAGGGGGAGGGCGAGGATATCAACCACCCCAAGAGCCATTGTCACTAGGCTAGCTAAAGGGAGGGCGCTTTGCTGCCAGCATGCTTTCGGCTTGTTCTGTTAGCTACTTGCTTACACAGTTGCAGGGCGCAAGATTGGAAAACGACCATGAGAAAAAACAGATCAAGAGTCTAGAACAGGGGTCCTCAAACTTTTTAAACAGGGGGCCGGTTCACTGTCCCTCAGACTGTTGGAGGGCAATTGGAGAGTGGGGCGCACATTCCACACATGTGCACTGTGGGGCCGGGACGAGTCGGCTGCTAAGCAGGACAGGCAGCGGCGGCAAAAACACCCAGCGGGCCGGATAAATGTCCTCGGCGGGCCGCATGTGGCCCGTGGGCCATAGTTTGGGGACGCCTGGTCTGGAACATGCCAACGCAGACAGCTGCTCACTCACCAGATCCACCAGGTGACCTATTGTTTGCCGATAATCACTGAACAGGTCATGATGACTTGCACAAAGCCTGCCTTCTGCTCTAGACCTCCTCTACCACTTCCATTTGTAAGCAGAAAAAGATGAGATGGTCTTTGAGACAACAGTCTGCTATCTTCTCAGGCTGAGACACTTGCATAAGCCACGTTTCCTTCGCCACTGCCACCACCGACAGAAAACAAGATAGGGCGTAAAAAACAAGCATTTCTTTAATTCAAGACACAGAAGGAAGAACGAGGAAGCACCCTAAGACCATAAACCCCCTTCACTGCCAAGTGGCTAGAGAGGATTGATCTTTCTGTCTAGAGTGAGTCTTTATTGTACTTTCTTGGGCCTTTTGTCTATGTAGACCCCTTCCTCCTGGCATTAGCTAGGCTAATGCCACGGCACTCTAGCCCGGGTAACAGAGTGAGACTCTATCTAAAAAAAAAAAAAAAATCTGATTTTAAAAGAAGTAAAACTATTTTTTCCCCCCCCACCAGAGCTAGAGTGCCATGGTGTCTGCCTAGCTCACAGCAACCTCAAACTCCTGGGCTCAAGCGATCCTCCGGCCTCAGCCTCCCAAGTAGCTGGGACTACAAGCATGCACCACCATGCCTGAGTAATTTTTTCTATATATTTTTAGTTGGCCAATTAATTTCTAGGTTTTTTTAGTAGAGACGGGGTCTTGCTCTTGCTCAGGCTGGTTCTGAACTCCTGACCTCGAACGATCCTCCCACCTTGGCCTCCCAGAGTGCTAGGATTACAGGCGTGAACTACCGCGCCCAGCATCAATAAAACTATGTTTATGGACCCCTGAAAGTATTGGAGATTCTAGACACTGAGCGATCCTGTAGTTGATGAATGAATCTTCTAGTTCAAAGAAACTGTTCCTAGTCCACTTCTTTCCTTGAAAAAGAGCAGTTGTGTTTTCTATATATTTTTTCTTTCTTCTTTTACTTTAAGCTGTCTCCTCTTTTTGTAATTAGTTGGCAAGAGTACATTGATATTTGTGCTGTTTAGAGGAAGACCTCGTGGCACTGTTGTAAGGCTGCATAACGAATTCTCAGTGGCTCGTAACAGTGAACATTTGAGTGTCCTTATCCACATGGCCACGGGGCAGGTGAGTTGGCTTCTCACAAGTATGTCCTTATGGCAGATTGTAGGAGTGTAAGAGGAAATCCAAACAAACTGTGCAAGCACTTTTAAAGCTTCTGATTGTTGTCACGTCTGGTATTGCTCTGAGCACAGAAAGTCACATGGCTGAGTCTTCAGCCAAATGAGAAAGTACTCTGCTTACTGAATCATCCATAGCAAAGATGGGGAAAGATATTTGATATATAGCTAATCTACAGCATACCTATAATATATCTATAAGAAGACTTTTGCAAATCAATAAGAAAAGAAAGATGAAATCCCCAACAGAAAAATACTTCAAGGGGATTAGCAGGAAATTCACAAAAGTATAAATATTAATAACAAAGAAAGATAGGATGTTCAATCTTATCTGTAATCTAAGATATGCTAATTTCAACTGTATGAGATATTTTAACTCATGAGATTAGAAAATAATAACATGATTGACACTAACTAGAGAATAATTTGTGCGATCTTTCTGGATATCATCCTGACAATGGGTGTTATCATTTCAAATGCACATAACCAATTACTCAGCAATTCGCCTTCTAGGAATTTGCTCTACAAAAACAATGATTTATCCTATGCAAAGATCTATGTACAAAGATATTTATTATGGGGAAAAAGAAAAACATGGCCAAACAAATTGAAGAAAATTCTTTGTTCTCTTGCTTTCGCCCAAAGATCACCATTATATACATGGCAAAACTACCTTCATCATTTTACTTGTGGCAAATACTCACAAATGTGACAGTACATCGTAAACTCAATTTACCAATAAACTAACCAATTTGCTGCCAACATAACGAATTTCTTTTCAGAACTAAAATGTACTATAGCACTGGTTTAAGAAAAAGAAAAAAAAACAGAACTAAAATGTGTTTTTACTGCAAAACATTAAAAATATCTCTACAGGAAGGAGAAAATGAGATAGGAAAAGAAAGATAAAGCAGGAGAAAATGAAAAGATAAAGGTTATCAGGCGATTCACTTTAACATACTTTCCAGATTTCACTGTGAACTTTTAAAATGGTTTAATTTTACAGTATTTTATACATAGATTGTAAATCTTAGCACCTAGCAGACTTGGTCTGGAGTTTGTTTAGCAGATATTAAGAAACTGGAATAGAAGGAAAAAAATGTGCGGGATAGTTGATGCAGACCATTTTCAGATGGTTTCCAGGAAAGAGTGAGCTGGGACGGTGAGTCCAAGGCTCAGAATTTTGAGGGTCTTCTCCGCTCAGCTGTCTCAGTGGCATGGCTGGCACTGGTGCTAACAGACTACTGAGGCTGGGCCACGTTTGAGAACTCACTCCCACTCCTCTTAGGCATAAGGAGATGAGCAGAGGACATTGCCCTTCTTCCGTTTTTATAGTATCCTCAAAAAGCATTTTGCTGTTCAGACTTTTCTCTCTCTTTTCATGCTGTTCTTGATACACTTTTCATTTTATTTAATCTGCCTAAAAATGCTGGGCATGGCAGATGGACAAAAAAAAAAAAAAAAAACATACTGTAAGGTTTTTTTCTTCCAGATTTTCCCACAAATTCATCCATCCTACCTAATTCCCCACCTCTCCCCTCAGCCAACTGTCCCCAAGAATGACTCCATCTGACTATGACATAGAAAGAAAACAGGAACTTAGAATCAAAATAGGAATATGCAAATGGCTATCTGGGTTACCTGACAAAGGTTAGCAAAGAATGTAAAAATATTCAGCTAATATTTATACGAAGAGAAATCATATGAAGGAGGTTGAGCCCAGTGATGAACCAAGGCAAAACTTTTAGCAGGGAGATGGCAAGTCCAGAGCACACTAGGTACAGAGAAAAACTGTCAGAGCAAATGGCTAATGAGAAAAAGATAAATGCTGGGTAAGATTGACCCACATTGTTCATTTTTAGTTGTATTTCTAAATTTGATTTTATGGACTTTCAGTTTTAGGGGAAAAAGTAATATTTGAAAGTATTTATCCTAGCCTTTAAATTTCAAGTTCATTAGTCTAATTAAGCAATCAAATAATTAGATGTTCTAAACTTGTAGAGAGCATTCCTCGACATTTATTTCTTTGTCCTGGAGAATCTTTCCTTGGGGCAGAGTTGTTAACCAAAACTTTGTGAAGCATTTTGGAATAGCTGTAATTAACAGAACTGAATTTGATTACTAACACCACTACTTAATAACTACATGAGCATGGGTAAGTTACTTGATCACTCTAAGCCGTAATTTTCTCATCTGTAAAATGGATCTAATAATATCTGCCTTAAACAGCCCCACTGCTATCATTATTATGAAATAAACACACCAAATATTCGGGTTTACTGCAGTTTCCTCAAATAAGAAAATCTTTCAATAATTAGAATATTTATTCATATCATACTTTCCACTTACTTTCTCATTACAAAAGTAATTGCCATTCCTATTGCAATTGTGATTGTGAGGAAATTGTCTTTTTTGTTTTTGTTTTTGAAAAGTTGTTTTCAAGGAAAAAATGGCATGGATGACTCTGATGTCTCAATTTTATATCCCATAGGCTGTAGTGTCTCTGTTTCCTCAAGATTCTCCCATACCTTTTCTTTTTTCCTGAGACAGTGTCCACTCTGTCACCCAGGCTAGAGGGCAGTGGCATCATCATAGCTCATTGCCACCTCAAATTCCTGGCCTCAAATGATCCTCCTGCCTCAGCTTCCTGAGTAGCTGGGACTACAGGTGTGTACCACCATGCTTGACTAATTTTTAAAAAATTTTTGTAGAGATGGGGTCTCACTAGGTTGCCCAGGCTGGCCTCAACCAATCATCCTGCTTTGGCCTCCAAAAGTGCTGGATTATACCGTGCCTTTTCTTTTTTCAGACCATGGGTTTGGTTGGTGGCAAAGAGGGTTGAGAAAGGGTAGGGTGACCAGAGTCCAGTGTTCTCTATGCTGGCTTTTAACTAGTGCCTTTGTTTTAGGGCCCAAATCTCAAATTCACTTCTGTGGCTTTTGTGGTCCAGTATCCTTCATGGTGCTTGGGATGGTTTCTCCTCAGTCCGTGTCTTCCCCACCTGGAGGAAAACTTAGGTCCTAACTTTGACTACATGGTTCAGTCAACTGCCACTCTTCCACTTGCTTCCTGTCAGACAAATTTTTTTTGAAATGTTTCCTATATACTCTCATACCCTTTCTCTTTGTATTTGTTGACCAAACCTTTTGTGTACGTTTACTGACTTTTCAGTGGGGCTTGGGAGGAAAATGAGATAAACATGCGTTGTCTATATATGATGTTTACCCAGCTGCTTTGTAAGAACAGGTTTGGGAATTTAAACAATGGGATTTAAACTAGACATGAATAAGAAAAAAGAGAACGCAATTTTTAAAACTTCAAGTAAGCTGATCATGGTGGCTCACACCTGTAATTCCAGCCATTTGGGAGACTGAGGTCGAAGGATCATTTGAGCCCTGGAGTTTGAGGCTGCAGTGAGCTATGATGATGCCACTGCACTCCAGCCTGGGTGACAGAGAGAGACCCTGTCTCAAAAAAACAAACAAATTTCCAGTAAAAGATATATAATAATTGTGACGTATCAGTTTCTAGAGATCAATACATACATTTAATTTGTGCACTTCCATTATATAGCACTTAAGATAATGGAAGAAAATTTGAAAGTATTCTTTCAGAGATCCTATATGTTTGCTATGAAGGCATGAAAAATCAACTTCCAGAATGAAATGATGGGAAAAAAAAGTCTGCTTAGGAGAAAGAATTTAGATCTGAAATTTACTTGATATGAACATTTAGACTAAAGAAAGTTGGATCATCCTAAGAAATTGTGTCAGCACACGAAAGTAGCCTATTTTTTTCCTTTGTTCTAGTGATCTATTAAATATATTTTTGAGGCAATCTAATGTAGTAATTAAGAGCAAAGACTCTGCAGGCTGACTCGCTGGTTCAGATATTGGATCTGCTGCTTGCTGACTTTGAGACGCAAATTAAAATCTTGGGTGAGTACTAGGTACGTGCTGAGCTCAATGTCAGCGTCTACTGGTATTTGTCCCCTGTAGAGTCCTGGAAATTTTCTGAGACATTGCCATTCTCCAAAATCTCCTTTTTCTAGATCTCATGAAGAAAACATACTTCTTCAAATTAACTCATTTTTGAAATACGTAAAAAAAAATCCAAACGTGCAAATCATTTTAATAGGCATACCTTGGTTGTCTACTTCTTGATAATTTCCAGGAAGATGCTTTAATCTCTTAAAAAATTCTCAATTCATGAGTGGATTAATAAAATGTGGTATATGTATACCATGGAGTACTACTCAGCTTTAAGAAACAATGGTGATCTAGCACATCTTGTATATTCCTGGATAGAGCCGGAACCCATTCTACTGAGTGAAGTATCTCAAGAATGGAAAAATAAGCATCACATGGACTCACCACCAAATTGTTTTCAAGGGATCACCACCTAAGTGCACATACAGGATTAACATTTACCAGGTGTCGGGAGGGTGGGAGAGGGGAGGAGGGGATGGGTGTATACAACCACAACCAGTAAGATGTGCAACGTTTGGGGGATGGACACGCTTGAAGCTCTGACTCAAGGGGGGAGGGGGCATGGGCAATATACGTAACCTTAACACTTGTACCCCCATAATACGCTAAAATAAAAAAAAAGAACACTCAGAACTGCAAAACATGGGAAGATTGTTATGTACCCAGGAGAGCTAGTTTTGCAAGGTGTTCATGGTGATGTTGATATTATATTGCTGCAAGATTAAAAAAAAAAGTCTCTTTACACTTGTCTGCATTACCTTAGAACCTGTCCCTCCTGTAAGTCCCTCCCGTGATCTGGGATTATCAGAGTGGGTGGCCTTCCTTTGATCTGGGGGTCTTGTCTTTGTTGCTGTATTTGAGGACAAAGATGACTTGTGCACCTGTAACTCCCAGCCTGAAAACTCTGTGCCCCTTCGGACTTAGGTTTTCATTCCATTGTCATGTAAGACAGATAAATATTTTCAGGGGGAAAATTATGTCTTTGAATAACAGAGAAGGAAGTGACCTTAGAGGTCACTGGGCCAACTATTTTATTTTCCAAGAACTAAGATTCTAAGACGAGATGTGACTCTTTTGGGGGTCACAGGACAGGGTAAAAGTTCTGTCTTGTGACCCAGAGGTGGGACTCAGTGGGTAGTGCTTGCTTCTTCAGGACAAGTTGTAAGGATACAGAGGTGACGCTAATTGATTCTGGGAAAAACTTGAAAAACAAGTTAAGGTACTCAGTTTTCATGTTTATTTCCCCTACTCTTGACAGAAGACATAAACGTGAAATCTTGTGAATGAGATTGAAATGTCTGAGAAATTTGTACCTATACGTGCTGTCATGACATGCCCTCATCACAGTTACGATGCACCCGCACCCCAGGCTATGCACACCATTTTTGATGTTGTTTTTTTGGGAGTTAAATGATCTAAGACAAGGCAAACACGTTGCTCATTACCTGGTCCACAGAAGTACTTAACAAATTTCAGCTATTTATCTTACTATTATTTGCTTGCATCTGGGAATCCTCTTTTAGCCAAAAGCCAAGGTGGTGAAACATTTGTTCACCGTCTTGGAGATAATCACCACATCATTCTTCACAATACCTGAAGAGGCAGGTAAGAAAAATAGCTTTAGTATTATTAAAATCTGGCCAAGCACAGACACTAAAAGTTTTGTGGGTGCATTTCAGTGACCCAACTAGGTTAGAAGCTGCAAGAGAAAACATAGTCTTCCTTTCCTGCCTTTTCGACCCAGGTTTAAATACTTGAGTTTTGCATGTTTTGAGTTCCCTAAACTAGTGACTATGAAAAGGAAACTGTTTTATCTAATAAAATACACCAAGATAAAGCAAAATCTCCTGACGCCAAGTAAAGGAAGTTGTATGGGCTTCTCCTGGAGACATCCTTCCTTCCCTACCAACAAAGAAGCCAGAAAAGGAGAAACAGGTTTGTTCGAACACTTCTCCTTTACCAAAATAAATAAAAAGGAAGTAATATGTGGGCTGTTTTTTAAAAGTTATGTCTATTTTTCCGTAATGGAAGAAATATGTAATTACCACTAATAACTTACCAAACAGTTATTACTTGCTAAGTGATGAACTGAGTGATTTGAATGCACCAACTCATATAATCCTTTCAACTCTGAGAAGTAAGAATGCTTTTTATCATCACCATTCCATAGACAAGGAAACTGACACTAAGAGGGGGTCAGGATGGGCCTAAAGTTCCAGAACTAGCAAATGGTTGATATTCCTCTGTGTAGTCCTGATTCCAGGCTGAAACTCTTAATCACTACCTTGTACAACCATGTAACTACCCAAATTGGAAAATAAAGAAATCAAGAAGAAAATTGGACTACGACCTACTGTCAGATTTTGGACAGCAGTTAGAAATACCATAGGATTAGGGGTTTTCTGCTTAGAAAACTGTTGGAGAAAATGCAAATAGAGTCATTTGATGATAATAGTGCTTCAAATGATTGTGTGGATATTACCATACAGATTGCTGCATTTATTCCTAGTTATTTCTCCTACAGGGCAAGCTGGATGTGCAGAATGCTCACGAAGGGCATGTGACACGTGCTGGTGAGGAGGGTACTGGGGGGTAACAGCCCCCCCATGAAGGGTTTTCCCCTTGCATTTCCCCCTTTTCCTTCTTCCTGGTCAAGCAGATACTTGGCTCAGTGCTCGTTGGCTCAGAAGAGGATAAAGCAGAGTGAAAAAGAAAATTTGCCTGACAACCACTTCTCTTCCTGCTTTTGTTTCCAAAGCCCAACCACAGCAAAGGAAAGAATGCTTAAGCATAGACTCTCAAGGGGAAATGGTCCTCCCTTCAGATGAACTGCTAATAATAGTAACAATCACTTTCACTCATGGATCCCTAGCTGTGCATTAGGCGCCTGTTGTCACACATATCCATGTCCTCATTCCACCCTCTAAAAGCCCAGGAGGGAGGGGGAGGCGGGGATAGGTACATTCACACCTAATGGGTGTAGGGCGCACAGTCTGGGATGGGCACACTTGAAGCTCTGACTCAGGTGGTGCAAAGGCAATTTATGTAACCTAAACATTTGTACCCCTCTAAAATTTTGAAATATTAATAACAAAAAAATAGATTGCAAAACAAGAAAAGCAAGCTATAGAACAATATGAATGGGATTATTCATTTTGTGAATAACATACCATTTTGTGAATAGTATATTTGTGATAAAAATGGAATAATTTGCTTAGACTTGAAAATATTCCAAGTACACAACAGACCATTGTCATCTTTGGGAAGTGGAACTAGATAAAGAATGAGACATCCAGATTTTACCCTATATATGCCTCTAATTTTTGGATTAAAAAAAAAAAATAGCGAGCATTTTTGCCCTTGATTTGAACATGTCCTTTGGTGTTTCCTGACAACTAGAAGACACGCACCGTTGGTCCTCTGTGTCTGTGAGTTCTGCATCTGTGGATTCAACCGTCATTTGTTCTGAACATGTACAGACTCTTTTTCCTTGTCATTATTCCCTAAACAGTACAGTATAACAGCCATTTACATAGCATTCTCATCGTGTTAAGTTTCATAAGTAATTGAGACATGATTTACAGTACACAGGAGGGGCCTGATGCTGTAGCTCACGCCTGTAGTTCCAGCTACTCAGGAGGCTGAGGCAGGAGGATCGCTTGAGCCCAGGAGATTGAGGTTGCAGTGAACTATGATCATGTCACTGCACTCACTCCAGCCTCCGGGACAGAGTGAGACCCTGTCTTTTAAAAAAAAAAAAAAGTATATGGGAGGATGTACCTAGGGTTGCATGCAAATGCTATGCCATTTTATATCAGGATTCGACCATCCTTAAATTTTAGTATCTGAGGGAGGTCCTGGGGCTGATCCCCCACAGATACTGAGGGACGACTGTGTTGTAAAAGTGTCACAAGTTAAAATACAGACACTAAAAGCATACTCTCATGCCTGTAATCTTAGCACTCTAGGAGGCCGAGGCAGGAGGATTGCTCAAGATCAGGAGTTCGAAACCAGCCTGAGCAAGACCTCGTCTCTACTAAAAATAGAAAGAAATTAATTGACCAACTAAAACTATATATACAAAAAAATTGGCCGGGCACGGTGGCGCATGCCTGTAGTCCCAGCTACTCGGGAGGCTGAAGCAGGAGGATCACTTGAGCCCAGGAGTTGGAGGTTGCTGTGAGCAAGGCTGACGCCACAGCACTCACTCTAGCCTGGGCAACAAAGTGAGACTCTGTCTCAAAAAAAAAAAAAGCTCATAGGGGGGTTATTAGTAATTATTGTTAGAATGCTCCATGAAGATTTGTTTTTGTCTGCTTTTGTTTACTGCTGTGTCTCTAGTGTCTAGAACAGTACCTGGCAAAGATTGGATACACATAAGTATTTATTGTTGAAAAAACCTCCATCTAAAGATGAAGGAAGTGAGACACAGAGAGATTAAGTTACTTGTCCAAAGTGCCACCGCTGGCAGAATGCTGGCAGATTTCAAGCATCCCTACCTGGGCCAGGATGCGCAAAGTGGATCTCTGCTTCCTGAGAACCAAGGAGCTCAGGGACCCTTTTGTGCTGCCAGGGAGGAAGTAAGACCACAGAGAGGAAATGGCTTTGTTGGGTATGGGGCAGGTGGAATCTTAGGCAGCATTATAAGAGATTAAACTGCCAGATTGGGGCAAGAACCTGGCAGACTGAGGATACCACAGGAGCAGCAGAGAGCTGCTGGCATGAAAACTAGGCACACGAGGACAATGGGTGGCCGCTAGGACAGCCTGTTGATCAGTGACCAAAGATCAGATGACTGCTCCTCCCCTAATAGATGATTTGTTACTTTGTTTCCTCCAGACAAAAGAATACATTGTAAGGCAGAAAATTGTTATGGAAAATGAGAAAAGTGCTATTTCTTGCATACTTGGATTTTTTTTTTTTTTGAGACAGAGTCTCACTTTGTTGCCCAGGCTAGAGTGAGTGCCGTGGCGTCAGCCTCGCGCACAGCAACCTCAAACTGCTGGGCTCAAGCAATCCTCCTGCCTCAGCCTCCCAAGTAGCTGGGACTACAGGCATGCGCCACTATGCCCGGCTCATTTTTTCTATATATATTAGTTGGCCAATTAATTTCTTTCTATTTATAGTAGAGACAGGGGTCTCGCTCTTGCTCAGGCTGGTTTCGAACTCCTGACCTCGAGCAATCTGCCCGCCTTGGCCTCCCAGAGTGCTAGGATTACAGGCGTGAGCCACTGAGCCCGGCCCATACCTGGATTTTTTTTTTAGCTGAAGCAGTTTTCTTATATACAAGCAGCAGCATTATGCAAGGAATAAATATTAAATGTGTCCTCAGAAGGCCTAGGCTTGTCCCATCAAAAACGCATGGGCAATTTATGTAATTTGCCTGTGTATCTCAGTATCTTCATCCATAAAATAGGCATTAAAAATGACTGGGGTGAGAACAAAAAGATCTTTTTGAAAATGTAAGTTCAAACTCAGTGAGAGATAATAAGTACATTGTGTTAACTTCATATACTCTTACCTCCGCTCCATTTGCACTTGATTTTGACATATATAATATCTTTTTTGGTTGCTAAGGGGCTGCACTTGTGTCTTCTCTAACTTTTTACAAACTAAGATTTGTATTTATTTTCTTATATTATGTTTCCATAATAATAAGTGGAGGTCAACATATTTTTCAAAGTTAAAAGCACTTGAAAAATAAGAACTATTACATGATGGACAGGTTGCTATTGCTGCCTATGGGTGTCATTTTCTAGAAGTTAAAAGCCAGCGTGTTGTTAAAATGTTTCATGGATATTCCTCAGGCTCAGTAATGCACACGCAGGTATTTTGTTGGTTTGCTTCACTAAGCTGTCCTGGTATCATAGTTGGAATTAATTCTTACATGAAGGAGTGAAAAAATAAATTTTTATTTTATTTTAAATTTTAATTTTTGTATACAAATTCTTTTTCTTTTCTTTTCTTTTTTTTTTGCCTTAGTGAAGAATCAACGTGAGAAGAAAAAATAAAATTTTAAGACACATAGGCATTTGGTACTAATTTGTATAAGGATTATCAACAAGATGTATTGGAATCTTCCCTACTGGGTTTACTGTAAACAATATAGTGGCTCCTCTGAGAAATGAGTGTAAATGAAATATACAAGCAGCAAGGCCAATTTAGAGTTCTTGCCAAAATGTGAATTGTGGGGAAATATAAATGAGGGCCATTCAGTCATCAAACATATATGAGTGCCTACGACATGCCTGGCACTTCTCTTAGTATTGGGGAGAAAACAATAAACTCAACAACAAAGTGCCTGTCTGTGTGGCGTTTTCATTCTACCGGAGGAGACTAAAAACAAATAAAATATGCTGTATTGTCAGCCACTGTGATGAAGAAACATACAGCAGGTAAAGGATGAGACTGTCTGGGGTGGATTCAGCCAGGGAGACCTTTTTAAAAGGAAGAAAGGGATGGCCGGGCACGGTGGCCACGTGGATCACGCCTGTAATCCTAGCACTCTGGGAGGCTGAGGCGGGAGGATTGCTCCAGGTCAAGAGTTTGAAACCAGCCTGAGCAAGAGTGAGACCCTGTCTCTACTAAAAATAGAAAGAAATTAATTGGCCAACTAATATATATAGAAAAAATTAGCCAGGCATGGTGGCACGTGCCTGTAGTCCCAGCTACTTGGGAGGCTGAGGCAGGAGGATTGCTTGAGCCCAGGAGTTTGAGGTTGCTGTGAGCTAGGCTGACGCCACAGCACTCACTCTAGCTTGGGCAACAAAGCGAGACTCTGTCCCCCAAAAATAAATAAATAAATAAATAAAAGGAAGGAAGGGAGCCACGTGCATATCTGTAAAGCAGATTTAATTGCACTCATGTTTATTCATTCTCTGGGAGCCTATGGTGAAATGATAGAACATATGTAACAATGGGATCACGTAAGCATCTATGATTTGGACTTTACCCTGTATGTAAATGTGTTGGGTTATTTACACACAGACGTCCTATAACATGCCAGTAATAACCAGACGTCTTTGCAGCCTGAACTCTTGGGCATGCACATTTCATCTAAGAGATGAAGGAAGGGGTTTAGGTGGAAGTGGTTGTCTCTTCTCTCATTGGCTTGTGACCATCACTTACTCATCGTATAAACCCAAGTGCAGCCACAGACCCAGGCACGGAAGACACCAGAGAGTCCACAGAGACACGGCACAAGTAAGTGACATTATTGAACTCGACAGAGATAAGAAATGAGATGTTCTTTACTCTTAACTTCAGGGTTCTCTTTTTACTCCTGTCATGTTCTGTTTGTGACTGACAGTCTTGTGACCTATTTTCACCATTGAACTCACTCTGACCTTGTTTCACTCACAGCCTCTCCGTGTATACGACCATGTGGAAACCAAATGGTAATTTTTAAGGAAAATATAGACACAGGAGATTTTGAAAGATCTCTTCAAGTGGATTTTAACATAGAGAATAGAGTTAAATTCCTCAAGTTAAAGAGAGTTAATTCTTCCAGTTTTCCTCAATACTGGGGGGAAAATCCTGTCTTAATCAGGGTTTGTAGCTTCTTCTAGAATTTTCCCCAGTGATTTTTCAATGGGTGATGCAGTAATGAATTACAGTTCATGGTTCTTCACTTTCCTTGTTTCCCTCTTCTTCTTCTTCTTTTTTTTAAAGTTCAGCAGTGTTATTTGTAATATTTTCTATTATTTTAAGGCATGTTTTGTTGAAATGTCTCCATGTTCTGCCAAGCATTGCATCTTATCATCATTTGGTTTTAGAGACAGGTAGGGATTTACCCCAGCCAAGGAATTTAAACTCACAGCTCCCAAAAGATATTTCAGTTATTCCTCTTGCTTTGGGTTTGATATGAGGCAACCATTTGAAATAATATTTAATTGGTATTTGATACCAAAATAGAATCCCAGCTTGCCAATTCAAAATTAAACATTCAGTGGTTGAAATCAATATCTTACGCAGTTAACAAAAATTGTCCTATTTCTCTATGGTTCTACGGTTTAACTCCAACCTGTCAACTTTTCCAGAACTGACCTAGAAATGTCTAGGGACACTGTGAAATGTGGGAAATCAGCATTCTTTACCACCAAGTGTTAGGGAGTAAAAAAGTGCTTTTATTTAATGTCAATACATGCAAGAAATTCCTATGTGAACAATAGTGTCTCACATGATTGCTGTCTGAATCCAATTTTTGCATTTCAAAACAACAGAATCTATCAACATAATAGGAGTGCAAACATTATGCTCCATGTCACTACATTTTGTATAGGCTTATTACTGGACAAGTTAAGAGCATAAACTCAAAGAGAGCCTAAGGCTCAAAGGGCTACTAGCAAATTCACACGTAATCTCTGTTTTTCAAACTCCTAGACTATTGCACAATACTCAACATGTAAAAAAAGACTATACTTTCAGGGATCATTTCTATAGTCTGCTATTAAACATGTAAAAAACTAAGTCTGAAATTCCCAAGTATGTTTGAATTCCTGATGTCTTTTATTTAAGAGTAAGAGCTTAAGTTGACCAACATTTTGGATTGAACTGTAGAATGCTTATACTTAATTCCTTATTTGCAAGTTTTCTATTTATCAAAATTACTCCAAAAGTTCTATACCTTTTTTTAACTAAAAAGAGTTCTGCTGAAGTCTTTGTAAATATGTTTAGCATAGTAATTTACTATTTGACTGCTTTTCCAGAGAATTGAGTTTGGATTTTTGTCACTTTTCTTTTACAGAGACTAGACTTTTTGAGACCATTTTACTGTGCTCTTATAGCAATATACAGGATAATATATCAACTTAGTCAAAATTAAATGGTTTTGTTATGAAAGTTTGCAATTTTATCAATGAACGTATTAAAATTGCCTCTGGGATTGAATGCTCCTATATTTTCTGTTGTAAATCAGCTAAAATACATCAGCATTATATAAAGTAAAAAGAGCTACAAACCCAGGAAAAAAAGGAAGTATCCAAGATAGGACTTTTCAAAAATCACTATGAGCTTCCCTGTAAAATATTTTATTTCCTAACAAGTTTAGCATATGCAGAAGTTTCTATCCAGGGTGTTTATTAATCATTCATTCATTCAAGTGTTCTTTGAGGTTCTGAATGGGCTTTTTGTCTATCTGCAGCCTCAAGAACCTTACATAACTATCTTTGAAGTGCTAGGCTAGGGATTAATTATAGGTGTAAAGGAGATCTTCAAGCATGATCAACTTATTAACTTAATGTTTCTGGATCGTTTCAGAAAGTACGGGCAGTTTTCCCTACACGAGAATCTTAGCACAGAATTGTTGCCACCAACCAGGGTCATTTGCCTGCTGCTGCCCAAGAGGAGGTCAATACACCAAGACAGCAGGGTTTACAGTAGAGAACGCGTTTTTAATTCTGAGTACTGCTAAGCAGGGAGACAGGAGAAATTTCTTAAATCCTCCTCCCTGAGGATTTGGGAGACAGGGATTTAAAGACAGTTTGGCTTAGGCAATTGAGTCTGCTAATTGGCTGGGTTTGGGGCAGAACCTTAGGGTTGTAGAAATTGTCTTCTTTGCTGACCAGCTTCTTAGGTGGGGGTCACAAGATCAGCTGAGTCAGTCCTTGGATATGGGCCGCTGGTCTGGGTGGGTCAGCTGTTCCCCTGGAATGCGGGACCTGGAATATATCTCAGAAACAACCCCTAGGTCTCAAAAAGGTGATGTTATCTATGGAGAAAGCTAAGAATCTTTATGACCACCAGCTATGTGGCTCCAGTGGCAATTACAGAGAAGCAAACAGGGGGACAGTGGCTAATTATTTTCAGCTAGGCCCTTAGCACAGTTCTCACCTTGCACCCCTTTATCAATTTGTGAAGATGATTTCAGAGTGACAGGGGAAAGGTTCAAAAAGGGAAGCCAGGCCAGGCGTGGTGGCTCACGCCTGTAATCCCAGCACTCTGGGAGGCTGAGGCAGGCGGATTGCTCGAGGTGAGGAGTTCGAAACCAGCCTGAGCAAGAGTGAGACCCCCCGTCTCTACTATAAATAGAAAGAAATTAATTGGCCAACTAATATATATAGAAAAAATTAGCCGGGCATGGTGGCGCAGGCCTGTAGTCCCAGCTACTTGGGAGGCTAAGGCAGCAGGATCGCTTGAGCCCAGGAGTTTGAGGTTGCTGTGAGCTAGGCTGACGCCATGGCACTCACTCTAGCCTGGGCAACAAAGCAAGACTGTCTCAAAAAAAAAAAAAAAAAGGAAGCCAACAAGAAGAGACCAGACCGATCCTGGAATCCTTCTGCTGGGATAGTAAAATCATATCCAAATAACTCAGAGGTTATTTCTGAGTATGATGTGAAGTTCCGGTCTAATTATGTGTATTTTCCCCTATTGTCTCAGAACCACAGTCCAGTCCCATTCTCTCCCCACTGTGTGTTGTGTCTGTCACACAACGGGTTCTGTTTCCGGAGACTGTGTACCTCCATCTGTCTAGTCATTGTGAGGCTTTTTATCTAGGTCCTGCTATCTGGTAGGTCAAGACCTTCCCTTCTGTTCTCTTGGTTTGTCTTGGGTATTGTTGACCTTAGCATATCCATTTTAAATTTAGGATCAGGTTTATCTGTAGGCTCCTTTGTATTTTAAATATAGACAATTATTTTCATTGCAAAGGAACAGTTTTTTCACTCCCTTTCTTCTCCTTATATCTATCATTTATTATTGTTTTATTGTATTAGCTAGGCTACCCAGGATTGTGCTGAATGTTAGAAATAATAGCACGATTCTTGTTATTCCTGGCATTAAAGAATATGCTTCTATACCGGGCGCGGTGGCTCACGCCTGTAATCCTAGCACTCTGGGATTACAGAGTGGGAGGCCGAGGAGGAAGGACTGCTCGAGGTCAGGAGTTCAAAACCAGCCTGAGCAAGAGCGAGACACCATCTCTACTATAAAATAGAAAGAAATTAATTGGCTAACTAATATATATAGAAAAAAAAATTTAGCCGGGCATGGTGGTGCATGCCTGTAGTCCCAGCTACTCGGGAGGCTGAGGCAGCAGGATTGCTTGAGCTTGAGCCCAGGAGATTGAGGTTGCTGTGAGCTAGGCTGATGCCATGTCACTCACTCTAGCCTGGGCAACAAAGGGAGACTCTGTCTCAAAAAACAAAAAAAAAAAAGAATATGCTTATATTGGGTCTCCATTATGTAGGATGTCTGCTCTAAGTTTGTAGTAGAGACTTTTTATCCAGTTAAGGAAGTTTTCTTCTATTCCTACTTTATTAAGAGGTTTTTCTTTTTTGCTGAGAGTTTTGATCACAAATGAGTGATAACTTTATAAAATGCTTTCTTAAGCATTTATTTACCATCTATTGAGATGATAGTATGATTTATGGTTTTTCTTTTTTTAATCTATTGATGTAGTTTATTATACAGATGGATGTTTTGATGTTGTAACATCTTGCATTCCTGGGATAAACAGAAAGTATAATTATGCAAATAACTATAGGAATGTCATGTACAAGCAGTTTCATTAATGAGTCACAACTGTTGAAAGGATGTTCTGGAAGAAAAGATAAGTATTTGTCAGATGTTCATGGACCTCTGCCAAATCTTAGATTTAAAGATATGTTTGTAGAGAAGTATAGATAGCTACCAACCTATGCTGAGAAGTTTTAAATGTCTTCTTAATTTGAGTGCAGTATAATATAAAATAGCATGATTTTATAAATTAACAACAAAACACAACCCTTTTGGCTAGGCATGGTGGTTCACACCTGTAATCCTAGCACTCTGGGAGGCCAAGGTGGGAGGACTGCTTGAGCTCAGGAGTTTGAGACCAGCCTGAGCAAGAGTGAGACCCTGTCTCTACTAAAAATAGAAAAATCAGCCGGGCATCGTGGCGCACACCTCTAGTCCCAGCTATTCGGGAGGCTGAGACAGGAAGATGGCTTGACCCCAGGAGTTTGAGGTTGCAGTGAGCTACGATGATGCTACTGCACTCTACCCAGGGCAATAGAGTGAGACTCTGTCTTAAAAACAAAACAAAAACAACCCCTTTGTTTTCATACAAAATTCAGGAGGTGGACACTGATATTTATGTAATGTTGAAATGAGAAAAAGCTATGTGTTTAATTTTGAATGCTGGTCATAATGCATCTATACACTACATTTATAAGGAAAATATAATTTTTTGTGCTATGGAAACATTGACTATGACAACAAAAATCAATAAAAAGTTTATATAAAATGTTTTTCAAACACAAACTGCAGCTAAAAATGACACTGTCCACTTGGTAGGCTTTTTTTCTTTTGAGATTTAAAACAAATATGTCAAGACATTGTAACCATTATATTTTTGATTTCCTAGATAAGAATGATCCATTAATTACAATTACATAAAATATTTTCTTTTTTCAGAAAGAACTTATTTATTTTACATATTTACGATTTTCATGCTTTTTTATCTTTCCCACCATTTATGTCTAACCTGGACATTTCTAAGTAACTTGGAAAATAGTTCCATTATTCTGATGGGTACTTCATTTAGGCCTCCACATTTGAACTCCATTATATGTATATTTCTCCCCCAGAGAAAATTCCACAATTCACATGTGAATTGTGGAATTTTTATTAGTGTAGTCAATTCTCTCTTGAGAGAACAATTTCCCTGCACATTTATTATACATGTGTGGTGTGTGCCACAGAGTCTCACTCTGTTGCCCTGGCTAGAGTGCAGCGCCATCATCATAGCTCACAGCAACCTCCAACTCCTGGGCTCAAGCGATCCTCCTGCCTCAGCCTCCCGAGTAGCTGGGACTACAGGCGTGTGCTACCATGCCCGGCTAATTTTTTCTATTTTTGGTGGAGACTAAAGGTCTTTAGGTCTTGCTTTTGCTCAGGCTGGTCTTGAACTCCTGACCTCAAGCAATCCTCCTGCCTTGGCCTCCCAAAGTTCTAGCGTTACAGGCGTGAGCCACTGTCCCCAGCCTCCCCCAACCTTTGATGCCTAGTGGGAAAGGCCACAGGTGAGGAGAGAGAGGGGGTGACAGGTCCACACGGACATGGCGTTCACATTCCTCTTGCATGTGTCGTGCCCTGGCAGCTCTTCCACAGCTGTCCTCCAAACTCTGAGCTGCGTCACCAGAGCTAACAAGTCAGACAGTGTCAAACACCACACAGTAAAGTGACTAAAAACAGGGCAAACCATCTTAAAATGGAATGTTTTCTTTACTCCATCCTCTGAAGGTTTGTGGGTAGATATCCTCTTAATCATTTGGTTATGATGCTATACACTAGAATGTTCCAACTAATGTAGGGGGGAGGTAGAGAGCAAGAGAGACATGATCTTATTTATATTGTTTTCCCATATGTTATTAGATAGTGATTTATAATTTTGGCTTTGAAATATCATCTTTTATCTCCAGTTATCTCAAGAGACAGCATAAAGGTTTCCAAAAAAATCCCCAAAGGAAGATATTGAGACATGCCTAGAGGGCTGTGAAAGTAATCCTTCTTTTTTTCTCTTTCCAGAATTGCACCATGCCAAACTACAAACTCACTTATTTCAACATGAGGGGGAGAGCAGAAATTATTCGTTATATATTTGCTTATTTGGACATAAAGTATGAAGACCACCGAATAGAACAAGCTGACTGGCCTGGAATCAAATCAAGTAAGTAGCACCAATAATAGTTCATGAAAATGGAGGGAAAATATACTTTCAGAGCCTTTTGTTTTTCCTCAGAGGGAAATGAAAAAAAAAAAGAACGTTTTTGAATGTCATGTAGCTTTAAATTGAGAAGCAGCAGTTCAGGTAGACTAAATAAATGCACTGTGAGCCAGCAATTTTCCTATTAGAGGTGAATACACAAACCTTACAAACAGACAACATAAAGATAAACCAATATAAAGCTTTATAAGATGTATTATTGTCTCAACTTTATAGTTGGGGTAGCTGAAATGCACAAGAGTTTAGGTAATTTTTCCAGTCTCACATCCCTGGCAAATAGAGCTGAGTTTCAAACCCAGGTCAATTTAATACCAAGCCCAAGATATATGCACTAGACAATGCCAATAGCAATACTACTTCGATAACCAGTATATTAACAATAAATTTCCATATACCTTTTGGAAGCATGAGCTTCTTATGAATCATTGCTCCTATAATCACTCTTTTTCTTAGCAGAGATCTCTTCACTGTTGGGATAGGATATCTGATTTCCTATTGTCATGAAATTTTACCATTAATATCCAAATTTTCTTCCGATATCAGAATTTATACATGGGATTTTAAGATGGTGAACATAGAATAGGGGCTGGGTGTGGTGGCTCACGCCTGTAATCCTACCACTGTGGGAGGCCGAGGCAGGAGGATCGCCCAAGGTCAGGAGTTCGAGGCCAGTCTGAGCAACAGTGAGACCCCCGTGTCTACAAAAAATAGAAAAAATTAGCTGGGCATGGTGGCACATGCCTGTAATCCCAGCTACTTGAGAGGCTGAGGCAGGAGGATAGTTTGAGCCCAGGAGTTGGAGGTTGCTGTGAGCTAGGCTGATGCCACGGCACTCTAGCCTGGGCAACAGAGGGAGACTCTGTCTCAAAAAAAAAAAAAATAATAATAATAATAATTGCTGTGATCTGTGATTAAGGCCACAAAAATTAACGAAGCTTTAAAAGAAAAGATTTTTAAAAAGTTAAATGGTTAGTATATGAGGTAATATACAGTGTAGTATACACTATCACTGTAAACCTGAGTTTTAGATCCAGTTCCATCACTAACTTTATAGCAGATTTTCTAACACTTTTTTTTTAACTAAGAAAATGTAAAGATTCCATTAGAGGTTCTCAAATTTCCCTTTAAGAATAAATATTTAAGAATTCCATGACTTTAAAATCCTGCTATGTTTCTATAATTATCCGTAAAAATGGTATAGTAGTATAAGTCCTGGTTTTGTTATGAAGTTGATTCTTTGCTCATTTTCTTTTAAGCTCTTCCATTTGGCAAAATCCCCATTTTGGAAGTCGATGGACTTATCCTTCACCAGAGCCTCGCTATAGCAAGATACTTGACCAAAAACACAGGTAACATGTTTATTACGTTTAAGATTTTTGATAACTGAAAAAAAATACATGATGTACATTCAATACTCATAAAATAACCTAATTATTGGCCACTGTAGCACAAATAAGAATGGAATGAATGGAATGAAATACTAGAAAAGCATCGATGTGCCATCTGTATCCATTTCACTCTCCATGACCCTATGGACAATTAGACAATCTTATTTCCTATTTCCTCCTGCTCCTTTTGCCCCAAACTTCTTTGCTCCTCAAGACCTTTTTGGTATTTTACTAAAAAATTGGACAGGTAGGTGTGTCTCAACCCAATCTTTTGCTGGTATGTGTATTATAAGTTATCAGAGAAAATTAGTTAGCAGGAAATATATATGGGATATGTAGGTTGAAATTTCTTAGACTATTAAAATCACATACTCAACAATGTCCTTCATTCGAATTATGCTGAAAAAAATAGAAAGGGAGTTTTCTTTGTCTCCACTGAGTGCCATCTGAGGCATCTTTGTACAGGTAGTTGGCATCTGTACTGTTTTGTTTTGTTAGCACCTGCACCCATGACAATAGAAATAGAGAGAAACAATAGAAAAAGTTCTTGTCTTTGCCCAATGCCTTTTCTCCCACCCTCTGCCCCATTGTCTTCTTTCTCCCCTCTTAACTCCTCTCAAACTCCTTTTGAGTCAAAAGCTACTTTTGCCTTCTTTTAAAGCTCTTTTCTTTCTAATCAATCTGTGGGATCACCAGTCTCCCAACCCTATCACCCTCCACCACCACTGTTATTTAAGCCATAGACGCACGATTAGCTCACAAACAAAATGCACCATAATTACTAGACTCCCATTTTGGAACAAAGTAACGTAAGTTAAAAATACAAAAATTGGTGTTACACTAACACGTTTCAAGAAATTAAGTTTTTTGAGAAAGTTTAGAAGTTTGGAAGTCCATGGAGGTGATTTATCACTATGGACGTTAGGCTTTGAGGCGAAAATGACATTTGAAGTTGAAAGGATGCCTAAAACTTCAAGAGGAAGACCTGGACCTGGGCAGTGTTTTTCAGCTCAGATCACCTGGAGACTCATTAAAACAGGCTTTGCTCGACTTTGACTGCAGAGACTTTGATTCAGTAGACCTTGGGTGGGGCCCCAAAATTTGCATTCGTAGCCATTTCCCAGATGATGCCAATACAGGTGGTCCTTGGATCTCAGTTCGAGAATCACTGGGCCAGAACACTCCAGGTAGAAAGAAAATGGCATGAGAAAAAGAAATGAACTTCAAATTCTCAGGATGGAATAGAATTAGATAAAGAAATGCTTACAAACATAGATTGGATCTGGTTAGAAAGATCCAGAGTTTGGACTTTATTCCTTAAGCAATTATAGGTTTTTACCTAGAAAAGCAAGATAACTAAGCTACGAGTTTGAGATTATTATGGCCCCATTTTGTGTTTGATTGGCAGGACTGCAGGGAGGCCCATTGGGAGGTTATCGAAAAAGGCCAGATTGCAATGGAAAAGAAGAGGGACTGAGAAAAATAGGAGAAAATTTATGGATGTAGCATCTTCTTAGGGACTAGAAGACAGGTGTTGTCAGGTGGAAGGCAGTCCATTTGACCAAGAAGGAAAGGGCAAGGCAGACCATAGCTTGGACATGGTTTGTCATTCTCACAGCACCATGTAATACTTCCTACCTCCTCGTCCTCTTCATCCTCCTCTTCTTTTTAAAAAGAAACAACTTGCAACACTCTTTGCAATGCCTTCTCTCTCTAGTCAATCATAAATACCATCTGGGCAAGGAATTTATCTTTTATTCAGTGCTGCAGCCCCAGTTGGGGGTGACTCGCAGTTGGAGACCAGTAATTATTTGTTGAAAGAAAAAGAAAGAGCTGGCATGAGGGAGGGTGTGATGATGGCATTTGGGGATTTCTTGAAGGAAGTTCAGGATCCAAAAGAACACCCAGAGAGGTATCCAAAATGAGGCTGAGAAGATAGGCCTGCGGTTTAGGACTAAAAATTGTTGACTGAGGAGCCATCTGCATAAATTGGCAGCTGGAGGCTTGAGGTAGAAGTCAAAGGAGGGATGAAGGCTGGGCACGGTGGCTCACGCTTGTAATCCTAGCACTTTGGGAGGCTGAGGAGTTCAAGAGCTCAGGAGTTCAAGACCAGCAAGAGCGAGACCTCGTCTCTACCAAAAATAGAAAGAAATTAGCTGGACAACTAAAACTATATAGAAAAAATTAGCCAGGCATGGTGGCACATGCCTGTAGTCCCAGCTACTCGGGAGGCTGAGGCAGGAGGATCGCTTAAGCCCAGGAGTTTGAGGTTGCTGTGGGCTAGGCTGACACCACGGCACTCTAGCTCGGGCAACTGAGTGAGACTCTGTCTCAAAAAAAAAAAAAGAGGGATGAAAATGAGTGAGGAGAACCTGTGATAGAATTCTGAAGACTTTTCAAAGTCAGAAAGAAGAATCAACTTTTGAATATCACACACAAAAAATACAGTTTACTGAGGAACTCTTAATCATTCAAGCATTTTCTTTTACCTTTTACAGCTTTATGGAGGTATAATCTACAAACAATTCACCCATTATCAGTATCCAGTTCCTTGATTTTTAGTAAATTTATAAAGTTGTACAAAAGCAATCCATTTTAGAATATATACTGAAGCATTTTTTTAATAGTAATTTAAAGTTTATTCCAGCTATAATGCAGGTTATTCTGACTTTAGTAGCATCTCATGGCATACTTCTGAGTCCTACTGAAGCATTTTAAATTGACATCAGTGAGAAAATATTTAGGAAGACCAATGATTTATTAGCAAAAATAATGATTAAAAAATGACAGGGAAGAAAAAAAACCTCTATTATTTTAAATGTTTAGTCTGTAGGCAGAGAACAAATGCTCCTGATAAAAAATTGTCTGCAAAAATAAAAATAATTCTTTTGATGAAATAAATTATGTATTATAGGTTATTTATTGTAGTATTGTTTGTATTAGCAAAAAATTGGAAACAGACCTAATCAGTTGAGGCTAGTTAAATATGGGCAGATCTAGTGGGATATATATTCTTATTTGCTTGTATTTTCATGAAGAAACAATGGAAGAACACATAAGAAACTAATAAAAGTGGTTACTAATAAGAGGTAGGAAACAAAATGAGGTGGGTGGGGCAGAGGGGGAGCTAGTCTTCACTGGATATTGTTTTATATTGCTTGACATTTCAGTCATGTGAATATCCTATCTGTTAAACACCAAAGGTCTTTATAGTAAATTAAATCGAACATACTAGTGGGCCTCTCTCTATTCCATAGATTTGGCTGGAAAAACAGAAATGGAACAATGTCAAGTTGATGCTATTGTGGACACACTGGACGATTTCATGTCACGTTTTCCTTGGGCAGAGAAAAAGCAAGATATAAAGGTGACGTGATCAATTTTCAGTTACTGGTATTAATCATATACCAGTTGCCAGACATTGTTTTAGGTGCTTTAAAATGTCCTTTTTGACCAGGTGTGGTGGCTCATGACTGTAATCCTAGAACTCCGGGAGGCCAAGGCGGGAGGATTGCTCAAGGTCAGGTGTTTGAAACCAGCCTGAGCAAGAGCGAGACCCCATCTCTACTATAAATAGAAAGAAATGAATTGGCCAACTAAAAATATATAGAAAAAAGAAAATAGCCGGGCACGGTGGCGCATGCCTGTAGTCCCAGCTACTCGGGAGGCTGAGGCAGGAGGATCGCTTGAGCCCAGCAGTTTGAGGTTGCTGTGAGCTAGGCTGACGCCACGCACTCTAGCCCAGGCAACAGAGCGAGACTCTGTCTCAAAAAAAAAAGGTCCTTTTTATCAAAGCAATATGTACATATAGTTTTAAAATATCAAATTATTTTAAAAAGTTTAAAACAAAGTACAAATTCTCTGTTCTGCCCCTGCACATTAACCCCTCCCCATTGACAACCCTCTATTTTTTTAATACCTTTAGCTGTTCATTAAGGATTTACGCCTCTCCATATCTCTCTATATATTTCTATAGAATATGTAAATATGGCTTTGACCCAATTTTGAAGTTTCTATGGACTACTTATGATAGTGTTCCTAATCCAAAAGTCCAAAATCCAAAATAAAGGCCAAAATTCCATAAGTGAAGAATTTCACATATACATACCTAACAAAAAATTTGTTTCTTGCAAAAATTATTTAAAATATTGTATAAAATTTCCTTCAGGCCATGTGTATAAGGTACATGTGAAACACAAATCAACTTCATGATTCAACTTAGTTCCTATCCCCAGATATCTCATTATGTATGTGCAAATATCCCAAGATCTGAAAAAATTAAAAATCTAAAAACTTCTAGTCCCAAGCATTTTGCATAAGGGATACTTAACCTGTAATAAAAATGTATCTCTTACACAGTCATCCTCTCTGCTTCCCTTCTCCAAGCTCCCAATATAATGGTATTAAAATGTTTGGTTAAGACCATATTCAGTTACTGCCATTATTATGCATATGCAAATATTATACAGACTGTGCATTGTAGCATACTTTAGTAACAATTCCTTTCTCACCCTTCCTCCTCCACGTTAGTAGTTGCCTCTTCTCTTTTTCTTTTTACTTTTATTGCCAAATCTTCCCACACTATCTAATAGCTTGCCAATATGATTTTGCACAAGGTTAATGACACCAGATCATCTACTGTTTCCAATATTTTCTTGGAGCTACCAGGCTTGGAGACCTCCATTCTCCTTTGTGGCACTTTCTACGTTTTCTGGACAGCTGTCATCATCGCACTTCCCCTCATCATCATTCCAAGGATGCTGTTCCGAGCAGTTGCAGTCCTGTTTCCCGGATGCTATCCTCTTTCTTCACAGACGCCATTGTTTATCCGGGGCACATCCTCTAGTAGTCCGAAAGTTAGGATTAAGGTTTGATGACAGCAGGTATGATGATGACAGACGGTATGGACATGTCTACCTTGCGAGCCACACTACTTCCTTCTGGTTTGGTTGCCCTGGATGCTCTGTGCACAGCTGTCATCCTGGGATATTATCATCCTAGTTGTTTCTTTTTGTCTTTCCTGGGTTCATTCTCCTGTTTTCTGTCCTCTTTTTTGTTTGTTTGTTTGTTTGTTTGTTTGTGGAACAATCCTCCAATAGCTTACTGATCATAGGAAATGAAAGTTTGGGGCCTTGTCTACAAATGTTTTTATTGCATACTCATACTTGTTTCATAAAACAGCTGGGTATGGAATTCTATGTTGAAAGTAATTTTTCATTAGTATTTGGAAGACATTATCTATGGTCTTTTGGCTTTTGAGAAGTTTGAATCCAATCTAATTATTGTGTATGACCTATACTTTTCCACTCTGAAAAGATGGTAGAGCACTTGCCCTTAGAGCTCTAAAACTGTACAGTAGTGAGTTTTGGTATGAACTTGTTTTCATCCATTGTCCTGTCCTCTTGTGGGGGCCATTCAATCTGGAACTCTTGTCCTTTAGTTAGAGGAAACTTCATTTATTTCACTGATGATTTCCTCCCCTATTATTTTCTATGTTTCATTATCCAATTAATAGAATCGTATGTCAGATCTTTTTTCTATTTCCCATCTCTTTGCTTTTTTTGCATTACTTTCAGGAACAATTCCTCAACTTTATTCATCAATCCTTCTATTGAGTTCTAAATTTCTGATGTTATGTTTTTAAATTTATCAGAACTCTTTCTTATGGTGTTTTTTTTTCCTTTCAAAATGTTATTTTATATTTATTTAATGGGTATATCATCTCTCTACCTAACATATGTTTGTGCAAAATTGCTTTTTTCCCTCTTTGTCTGTCTTTTCTCAGGAGTGAGACTATCTTTTTATAATCCATGATAAAGAAGAGAAAATTTTTAAAGTTTACTCAAAGCTCCAAGCATTGTTGGTTTTGAATATCACGAGGCTGTTTTGGGGGTATTTCTGATACCACTATTTTCGGATATTCCTTCTTGCAACTTGAAAGAGTTCCTAGAGAAGACTTCCAGTCTCTGCCCAGATGTAAAGGCCTGACTGCCGGTGTTCTGGAAAACAGCAGTAAAGAGAGGGCTGGGAACCTCTCTTTAGCATTTAGCATTCGGTATGTCTATGTTCATTTACTTCTCCAATTTTTACCTATCATGTGACATCCCCCAGCCCAGAAACTTTTACCCTCTCCGGGATCCTGCTAAAAATGGGGAAGGGACTGGCATCTAGCAGTGCACAATGAACGAGGAAATCTCATGTTGAAACTGCTGCTTAAATAGTTTCCCGCCAATCCTCATCGTATCCCCTCCCCCTCTCCTTAACCCCGATTCTTTCTGTCGAAGATGGGGTTGGTTCTCGGCTTTCCCTCTGCAGGTGCCATTGCCTCCCCTGCTCTACAGCTTCACGGCTCCTCTCCTCTTTTCCACGTCCTTGTGCGTTTAACCTTTTTAAAAATATGCATGACTGTGGTTTGGGGATGAAAATAAAATTTATATATGTTTGTTGAATCTGTCATCTTTACCCAGAATTCTAAACAGACCTGGTCTGTTAATTACCACCCCCTACTGGTCTCATTTAGGACACTCCTCGCCACCTCTATGTTAACTCGCATCTACTCGTTTGTCGCTTGTCTCAAGTGGGATGTATCACGAGGATAGAATCATGTCTGCATTATTCAACTGATGTCCCCCCAAACCTGTCGCAGTGCCTTTTACGCAGCAGGTATTATAGCTAGACGTGGTACACAAGAAATTCAAATGGCAGTCACTCTGACTCTGACCCCAAATTCTTTAACTACTGGGTAGGATGCCATGGTGCCAGCAGCTGCTCAGAACAGCTGCGCACAAATATTTATGTACATGTTAAAGCTAAAGACAAAGCCCTGTGGGCAAAAGCCACAGCATGGAACAACAAATGGAAGGTAGTCTTATCAATTTACTTAAGTACATATTTCGCACTATTCTAAATACTATTTAGTATTATTTAAATAGTATTTGTTCTAAATACTATTTAATTAGGAACTTCTGATTTGAATAGAGATATTTAGACATAAAAGTATTTGCATATACTTAAGGTGACACACACACCTGCCTGACCAGGACAATGAAGCTCAGTTGGATAACAGAAACATAACAACTTTTTGACATAAATATATTTGGGCTCTGCAGTCAGGCTGCCAGGCTTAAATGCTGATTCCTTTCTTACTAGCTGCCACTTTGCTCCCCATCTAGAGTTCAAACTCTTTGTAAATTGGGAAGATGACAGATTCTGAAGTATGTTGGGAGGATTAAATGTTAGCATTATGTATCTTTGGCCAGGTAGAAAGCATTCAATAAATACTAGTTATTATAATTAGTACAGTGTTATCCTATAGTTCAGTGCTAATTCTTTTTCCTTATATTTGTCAGACATGGCAGCTATATTTTACAGATCCTTATAAATGCAGAGACAAATAGATACCTACTCCCCAATTTAGAAAAAAAGTGTCTAAAGCTTTTTGCTTTTTTTGAGACAGCGTCTCACTCTGTTGCCCAGGCTGGAGTGCCCGTGGTGTCATCATAGCTCACTGCAACCTCAAACTCTTGGACTCAAGGGATCCTCCTACTTTGTCCTCCTGAGAAGCTAGGACTACAGGTGCACATGGCCATGCCTGGTTAATTTTTAAGTTTTTTTTGTAGAGACAGGGTCTGGCTGTATTGCCCAGGCAGGTCTGGAACTCTTGGCCTCAAATGAGCCTCCAACCTTGGCCTCCCAAAGCTCTGGGATCACAGGCATGAGCCATCTTGCCTGGCCTTAAAACTTTTTGTTCCATGTACCAAAGACCCTCCTGATGGGCAGTCTACCAACTTATCAGCTTGCCCTTCTCTACTTCTCTATTTTCTGCCTTTCGGTGGCTGAAACTCCATAATAGAGGCCACCTCCCGGAGGAAAATATTCTTTGAATATTTATGATGACTAACATTCTACTTTTGTATTAGAATAACAATGCTCTTACATACCTACTTCAAAAAATGATTTCATAAGACATAACAATCCAAGTTCATGAATAAATCATATGAAGGGATACTGTGTTGCAGAAACATTGCTGATAGCTACAGACTATCTAATTATTAATAACAAGCCAGACCCGGCTATAGAACAAAAACTGCACATTTCAGCCCTTAGTCTCTCGGTACTGAGTTGCACTGCTGCCACCTTGTGGTCAGGTGAAATTTTCAAAGTCGGAATATTGATGCAGTTAAGATGAACAGTGAAAATATTATTGTTATATGTGCTTTAAAAATCTATCAAATACAGACAATAATTATAGACACTTCAGTATTCATTGCTAACAATTCCACTTCCAAATAAGAAAAATTCAAAGGCATCTGGGAGCAGTGGCTCATGCCTGTAATCCCAGTGCTTTGGGAGGCCAAGGTGGGAAGATTGCTTGAGACCATGAGTTTGAAACCAGCCTGAGCAAGATAGCGAAACCCTGTCTCTATAAAAAAATAAGAAAAATTAGTCTGGCGAGGTGGCATGCACTGGTAGTCCTAGCTTCTTGGGAGGCTGAGGTGGGAGGATTTCTTGAGCCCAGGAGTTGGAGGCTACAGTGAGTTCTGATGACACCACTGCACTCCAGCCCGGTGACAGAGTGAGACCCTGGTTTTTTAAATGAAAAAACCATAAATAAATAAAGGCAAAATATGTCTCTGGATATTGGTCATCATGACAATCTTTGAACTTATCATTAGCGTTATCTTGGTTATTCAATGTATTCGTGTCTCAGTTTCCTCATTTTAAGAACAGGGTAAGGGTGGAGGATGAAGATGGAGGGAATTCTAATGCTCTGGTTCTCATACAAAATGATTTGGCAGCATGGATTTTAAAATAATGCTTTGGAGATATATACAAACCTCCCTTAACCCCTAAAAGTCATTTGTTAGAAGACTATAGCAACGATTTCTTAGGGCAAAAAAATCTCCTGCTCTATAACTCTGTCAAAGAGAAGGCAGGGAATTCTGAGTTCACCAAGTATAATTAGGAAACTTTTTTTTTTTTTTGAGATATGGTCTCACTCTTGTTGCCCAGCATAGAGTACAATGGCATCATCATAGCTCACTGCAGCCTCAAACTCCTGGGCTCTAGTGATCCTCCTGCCTTGGCCTCCCAAGTAGCTGGGACTGAAAGCATGCACCACCACACCCAGCTAATTTTTGTATTTTTTGTAGAGACAGGGTCTCATTATGTTGCTCAGGCTAGTCTCAAACTCCCTGTCTAAAGTGATCCTCCTGCTTTGGCCTCCTAGAGTGTTAGGATTATAGGCATGAGACAATGTGCCCAGCCCAGGAAACATATTTCTAAAAATATACATCTGAAAACAATAATATATAATCAAATTTCCTCTTCTTCATATTCATTTGGTGTTCTTTAAAATGAACCTTAAACAATAACGATTATGCTGTTTGTTAATTTACATTTCATTAGACTGAAATAATTCACCAAACTTGCAAAGAGAAGCTGGGCTAAAGGATAAGTCAGTAACACAGGATGTTATAATAGTTTTATCTGGCACTGCATATACACAACGCTGGTGTACCTGAAGCCGTGGAAATGCACATTAAAAGAACAGAATTTCCCAGGCATGCACACTGGAGTTTTTGAAGAGCTTTCCAGAAGCCACATCCTGTGCCATTCAACTGCCTGATGTTTCTAGCTCTTCCAGGAAAGCCAAGTTGGCCATTAGAGTACTTTTGACATGCTGAGCTGAGCTATGGAAAGTGCCATGTGGTTCTGGCCCAAGGCCCTTCCTTCCTTCAGCTCACAAAATCCCTGTAAGCAGCAGCAGTATTCACACTTATGTTTTATTTAAAATTATGAACATATTAACCACAGAGTACCTTATATAAAGAGCATAAAGTCAAAATAATGACAAACTTTCTTCTAAGCTTCAGTTTATAGATTTGGCAAACATCTGTAAAAACAGGTTGAAGATCCCATCTCCAAAATGCTTGGGACGAGAAGTGTTTCGGATGCTAGATTTTGTTTCTTTTTCAAATTTTGGAATATTTGTATCATACTTACTGGTTGAACATTCCAAATCCAGAAATCCAAAATCCAAAATGCTCCAATGAACATTTTTCCATTGAGTGTCATGTCAGAGGCTCAGAAAGTTTCTTATTTTGAAGCATTTTCTATTTTGGATTAGGGATACTTAACCTGTACGTAATGATGCTTTTGCAAATTGTACTCTATGAATATGAGGCATTATGTTATGGTATTCTAAATCATCTAACTAAGTCATAATTGTAACGGGAAGTAAATCAGCAAATTGGTTAGGTAGTTATCCACTATTTGACTTACCTTAATAAAGGTTGGATTTCATTATATGTCATTTATACATATTAATAAATGATATATAAACAGTTCATATTTTTGAGTTTGGCTAATATTTCATAACCAAGACTTGGACCAGCCAAAATTTTTATATATAAAGAAACACTTCTTATCAAGAAAGAAGACATGAATAAGTTCTTTGGTCTTCAGAGCTTTAAGTAATAGTATAAAAACAATTTTTAAGAATGGATGTTTTACACATTGTTTTATATATATTTCCCTTTCTAAGGATATTAATATTTGGTTTATAATATTAGTTACATAATATAAACAACAACAATAACAAAAAATTTATTCATTGTGTTTTTAGATTTCTAAAATTCCCCTTTTCCTTAACCTAGCTCCCTTAAAGTTAAATAATATAACTGAAGGTAAAGAAATTCATTTTATTTTATAATAATATAAATTTTTTGTTATTGTTGTTATTGCCCAGGCTAGAGTGAGTGCCGTGGCATTAGCCTAGCTCACAGCAACCTCCAACTCCTGGGCTCAAGCAATCCTGCTGCCTCAGCCTCCCGAGTAGCTGGGACTACAGGCATGCACCACCATGCCCGGCTAATTTTTTCTATGTATATTAGTTGGCCAATTAATTTCTTTCTATTTATAGTAGAGATGGGGGTCTCACTCTTGCCCAGGCTGGTTTTGAACTCCTGACCTCAAGCAATCCACCCGCCTCAGCCTCCCGGAGTGCTAGGATGACAGGCGTGAGGCACCGCGCCCGGCCTGAATAAATTTTTTATTAATAAAAAAATTAAGATAAAAATAAAAAATATTTTATAGGTAAAACATTTTACCTATAAGCTATTTAGTCATGATACCAAGGAAACCCTAAGAACTGGTGACAAAAATATTTTTTAATTGATGAGTAATAAAGATATGACTAAGATCTATAGAGAATCAGACCTGAATCTCCATAGTATCATACATTTGGAAAAAAAATATAGCCACTTCTCTTCATTTCTGGATTCAACTGGGAAAGTAAAAATGGAGAAATCTGCTTCCTCTGCAAACCGTATTATTTTTCTTCTCATTATTCTTAAAGTGATATTTTCTCCCTCTTCTAGGATCAGATGTTCAATGAGCTGCTCACACAGGAGGCACCTCATCTTCTACAAGATTTGGACACATATTTAGGGAAAAAAGAGTGGCTTATTGGTAATTCTGTGAGTATGTTTTATATCTTAAAAGATAAGAGTAAATATAAAAGGATAGGCCAAAAAATTATAAAAACTTAATGAAAACATATTACCCATAGGGAGAGAATAGAGTATATAGAGAATAGAGTATATAGAGTATATAGCAGAATAGAGAGAATAGAGAATAGAGTATAGAGCTAAACTTTTTTAAATAAGCCTGTTTTAGTAGATTTGACTTTGGGACCACAAAATATTTTTTTGTGTGTTTTATTTACTTATTTTTCTTCAAAAAGCAAAAGAAATATTTTTATGTAATTATATAACAACAAAAATTTTAAAATCAAAAAGAAAATGAAACCAATGAACCTAACTGTGCCAAAGAGATGCATAGAGCACACAGAGAATACACATGTACTCTCTTAGTGAAGAACTACTTTAAGAAATAGCAGTCATCATTTGTAAAACACAGTAATTTGATTAAACATCTCAAGACATATTCTCTCAGAACAAAAAAATAGAACTCATACTCTGTTTTCAGTAATCATATTGTAGGAGTACTAGGCACTACTGAGGCCGGGTGCAGTGGCTCATGCCTGTAATCCTAGCACTCTGGGAGGCCGAGGCAGGAGGATCACTCAAGGTCAGGAGTTCCAGGCTAGGCACTACTGGTACTGTTTTTCTGGTATTATTATACCTATATCGTGGGTGTAGAAATAAATTGTGTTGATGTCACTGAGAACCAACATCAGTGTGGGAGAAAGGAGATAGAGATGTATGATCAGTAAGATTAAGTAAACACCTTATTCCTGAACTTGCACTACAGATCACAGTATACACTCATGATGCACTTTATCTTAGGACAAAGAAAAAAAGCATTTTGTACCTCAATCAGTTGGAAAAGTTTCTCTTCATAAAAGTATTCCAGTTAGTGGGAGATGCCAATGGAAAAAAAAAAAAGAAAGAAAGAATAAAAAGAAAAAAAAAAGTATTCCAGTTAAGAAATAAGAAGGAAAGACTGAAATAAACCATCACTGCTTTCCAACCCTGGAAGAATTAATGGTCTTATGCACCTATGACCAATAATCACAAAAACTGAGACAACCAGACACCACAGGCTTTCCAAGAGAGGCGCACACCACCACCTATGAGTAGTCTTGCCCCCAAATCAAATCTATATCGTAGGCTGTGCGTGGTGGCTCACGCCTGTAATCCTAGCTCTCTGGGAGGCTGAGGCAGGAGGACTGCTCAAGGTCAGGAGTTCGAAACCAGCCTGAGCAAGACTAAGACCCCGTCTCTACTAAAAATAGAAAGAAATTAATTTGCCAACTAAAAATATATAGAAAAATTAGCTGGGCATGGTGGCGCATGCCTGTAGTCCCAGCTACTCAGGAGGCTGAGGCAGCAGGATTGCTTGAGCCCAGGAGTTTGAGGTTGCTGTGAGCTAGGCTGATGCCATGGCACTCACTCTAGTCCGGGCAACAGAGTGAGACTCTGTCTCAAAAGAAAAAAATCCGTATCTAATTTAAATGCTGTTCCCACGCCTGGGATGTTTAATCCCCAGATCGCTGCATTTCCGGATCCTTCTTTATCATTCAAGCCTTGGTTTATACGTTGCCTCTTAAAAGTCTTCCCTGACCAACTGATAGTTCATCTCAATTTACTTCTCAATCACCCCTGTCAGTTTGCATATTTGAGTGTCTTTCCCCTTTTAAAATAAAAGCTGCAACAGGGAAGAAGCTTGTGTCATGTCTTGCTGTCCGGTCAATCCCCAGCACCTAGACCTGGGCGTGGCACACAGTAGGCGATCAATAAATACTTGTTGGCTGCTCTGAATCTTCTAACCAATACCCCCTCTTGGCTGGCAAATGGTAAGTTCACGAAACACTAGCAATCAGCTTTGTTAAATTCCATATGAAAACTAAGAATAGTTCACATTAAACTTCACTCTTTGATATACATATGGAACCAAAGTAACATAATACAGATTAGTTCCTTGTCACAAAAAAAACAAGGGTAGGACACAGACTGCCACCCTCTAACCTGGTGGCCCATCTTAGCATACCACCGAATGGGTCACATACCTATATATTATTGACATGGTGCAATATGATGTATTTTAGCCAAAAAATATTTCACTTAAAACTATAAACTCTTAGGAATAACTTGCACCCTGTTCCTTTATACTATCTGGTACAAAGGGACAAGGTGAACAAGATGAAACAGTCACATAGATCCTGAAGCTAAGACGTTCTGTAGGACTTGTGTGGAACCTTCCACAATTCAGTGACATGAAAAGAAGGGTGTTCACAAGAGGGTTTAGAAGACATAACCAGATGAAACGCACGGATCTGTAATGGATCTTGCTTTGTCCTGTAAAAGGAGATTTTTGGAACAGATGGTGTTATAGCAAGTGTTACAGCGGATGGTCCTGAGGACAAACCTAGGGGCACACAGAGAGTCTGAGAATCAAAGTTTATTTGCCAGCGAGCTCAGAGGGACCTCTATCTGATTTTTCCCACTTTTATTTATTTATTTACTTATATATATTTTTGGAGACAGAGTCTCGCTTTGTTGCCCAGGCTAGAGTGAGTGCCGTGACGTCAGCCTAGCTCACAGCAACCTCAAACTCCTGGGCTCAAGCGATCCTCCTGCCTCAGCCTCCCGAGTAGCTGGGACTACAGGCATGCGCCACCACGCCCAGCTAATTTTTTCTATATATATCAGTTGGCCAATTAATTTCTTTCTATTTATAGTAGAGATGGGGTCTCGCTCTTGCTCAGGCTGGTTTCGAACTCCTGACCCCAAGCAATCTGCCCGCCTCGGCCTCCCAGAGTGCTTTCCCACTTTTATTAAGTCGGGGTGGTCTGAGTGGTGGGGCACCAGGTGTAGGTTAGTTGATGTGTCACCAATAGGTTAACATTATGTTGATGCGCCAGGCAATAGATTTAGTGTTATGCTGATGCCAGGCAGTAGACCAGTTGATGGGCCGGGTGACAGGTTAGTATTATGCTGATGTGGGTCTTCCGTGAGCGGCCCGGGTCTCCGGTCCCTGAGGCACCAAGTAACAGATGGGGGTTTCCCTCATCATTCCCCCTTTTGATGCCCTTATATGTCTACTACAGGGCATCATTTTTTAGTGGGTGATAGCCTCATAAGGCCATTATGTGAGCTGTTATTTTTTAGGTTACAGTTGTCTATAAATTTGATAATGGCACTCAGTATGCAGGGGCCTGTGACGGTGCCAGTCCAGTATTTCCTTCCCAACTGTGGCACACCTGAGCCTGCCTATAACACGTCTTTGGCATGTAGGTGCGGACTGTGAAGCTTCCCGTGGTCCAGAAGCCTCCAGTGACCCCGTTAGTGGAGGGAATCTAAGTCCTAGCATAACAGGCCTCAGGGCAGGGTTCCCTGCCACAGCTGTTAGGGCGAGTGCCCCAACCAGGAGCAGGGTGGGGACTGAGGCAGGAGCAGACATCCTATGTTGAGCCAAAATACCATGGTGAGAGACGCCTTCTGCAGTCCAGTCAGCCTCCTGGAGCTACCGAGAAGAGCCCAGTCCCCAGTAAAGCCACTACAACCCCAGTGAGGGCAGGGTGAGTGGTCGTATGTACTTCTGTTTAATCCCAGGTGTGGCTGTCCTCGTTGGGAGACAGTTAAGCTGGATCGTCAGTGGGTTCTGCTGGTCCTGATGTGCAGTCCAGAGATCAGTTTCGTTGTCTGGTTCGGCCTTTTCACCCGGGAGTGATGGATCCACGGAGTGACACCTGCAACTTTAACAGCAGTGGGAGGAACCAGTATCACAGTATGGGGGCCCTTCCAGGTGGACTCTAAAGGTTTTTTTTTTTTTTAGTCCTTTACCCAGACTAGATTTTTTGACTGGTAGGGATAGACAGGGAGACCCAGGGCAAAAGTTTTTTTTTTTTTTTTTTAGCACAGTGTGGTGGATATGGCGCATCGTTTTGGCTAAGGATCGGAGGTGTGTGTTTGTATTTAATTTTTTTAGTTGTCTAATGTCTCCCCTTAATTGCTTGATGAGTGGGGGAGGTCTACCGAACAGGATTTTAAAGGGTGAATATCCTGTGGATCCCAGTGTGCACCTGACTCTGAACAAGGCTAGGCTTAGGATGTCTATTCAGCCTGGGAATTGTACAGATGGCGTGCTTACGCTCATGTCCCAGTGTCCGGCGCCCTAAGTGATGTGGAAACCCAGGTACTTCCCTGCTGCCTGCAGATCTGTGCCTTTTCCCAGGAGACTTTGTACCCTGTGTCAGTGAGCAGCTGGAGCAGGCACCGGGCTCCTCGGCGGCCGTCTTCTCTGGCTGGGCTTGCTAGAAGGGGGTCATTGACGGACTGTAGAAGTGTGCAGTGGGTTTCTTCTTGAGGAAAGGAGATGGGGTCAGTGGCTGGAGCCTCCCCGAATAGAGTTCGTGAGTTTTTAAATCCCTGTGGTAGCTGTGTGCTGGTCTGCTGGGTTCTCCTTCTAGTCTGAGGATCCTCACACTCGAAGGCAAACAGGGGCTGGCTCTTTGGAGCGAGCCTCGGGCAGAAGAAAGCATCCTTCAAGTCCAGGCAGGAGAATCAGGCAGCATCAGGAGAAATGAGATCCGGGAAGGTGTATGGATTCGGTACCACCAGGTGGAGAGTCACCGTAGCCTCATTAATCAGTTGCAGGTCTTGGACAGGCCAGTATTTACCTCAGTTGGGCTTTTTGACTGGCAGGAGGGTGGCTGCCATTACGAGAGTCTCTAGGGCGCCGAGCGTGAGGCTCGTGGTCCCTCCTGCTGGAAGGTGACCTGGGCTTCCAGTTTGCTCAGCAGAGCTCGACCTAGCAGGTGAATGGGGCAGTCAGCATGTACAGGAATCCATGTCTTATCTGGTGGCCCCATCTGGCATATTCGGGACTGGCAAGAGGGTGGAGCTACTCGAGTTCCTGTGGCTCCAGCAATGGTGGTTTCCCGCTTTGTAAGTGGAGCCAGCAGCGTTGTTGCCACTGAGAGTTCTGCCCCAGCGTCCACCATGAACATTACTGTGGTCAGCCCCCCACTTCCATGGTGACCATAGGCCGCCGGGGGCCAAGAGTCAGGGAGCCCAGCCGGTCCTCTTCCAAGTTGACCCCAGCGAGACGACAAGGTCCTGGGTCTCCGGCTCCTGCTGGGAGCCCCTGGGAAGCTTCCTGTTGGCGGTGGGCGGGTTCTTTTGTTGCGGCATCCATGCTTCCAGTGACCAAAGTCCTTACAACAGGCGCTGGTCAGGCTTCAGGGTCCCTCGTCTCCCGGGTCCTCCTTCCCGTGGCGGGCCAGCTCTCTTGGCTGGGTCAGGTCTCCCGAGGGCAGCAGCCAGGAGAGCAGCGTTCTGTTTCATTCCCTTGTCACTCTCCCTCTGGGCAGTCCGGTCTCGATTAACATAGACCTTCTGGGCCACTTCCGTCAGCTGCGTGATGTTCATTCCTGCAAACCCATCAAGTTCCTGGAGTTTCCGTTGGATGTCAGGATAGGACTGCCCGACACACGCGGCATTCACCATCTGCTCATTTTTGGTTGCCTCTGGGTCGAAGGCTGTGTAGACCCGGTAGGCCTCACATAGGCGCTTGTAGAATTCTCTCGGCGATTCCTCCGGCTTCTGGGTGATCAGAGCGACTCTGTTCGTGTTGGTTTGTTTTCTGGCTCCCTCTCGGACCCGTGAATAAGAGCTTCCCGATACCTTCCGAGTGCCTCTTGTCTGCTCGAGGGGTTGAAATCGCAATCTGGGTTGGTCTCAGCTGCTTGTCTCTGTGCCCTCTGCTCCATGTCCAAGGTCCCTGCTGGAGCCACCTCCGGGTCCCAGCTACAACCGGGGTTGTTTGTTTGTTTCGGGTCAAAAGTTGCTGGCGCCAGTCTTCCCAAGTAGGATGGTGGGTCTGGAAGATGGATTCCAGGAGGTCAACGAGGGCCTGAGGTTTCTCGGAGTGTGGCGGGGTGTGGGGCTCCCAGTTGAGAAGGTCAGTGGTGGAGAAGGGCTGGTAGCACAGGACTGGCTGACCTGGCTGAAGGGACCCATCGTCCTAACCTGCACCGGACCTCGCACCTCACGCAGGGTCACCTGGAGGGCTGAAGTTGGGGCCTGAGCTGACCCCAGCCCGAGCGTGAGGGGAGTGTCGGCACCCGGCTGGTCTGGACCTGGTGGCGGGGAGACTGACGGTGGCGGGTGTCTGGTGGACTTGGGGGTACTTCAGGAGGGGTCACGGTAGGGATGTAGGGCAGTGGTGGTGGATCCTCTTCAGGAGCTTCCTGATAGATGGGCTTGGACTGTTTGGAGTCTCTGGTCCTTTGGGCCACACTCTTCCTGCTCTGTCCCTTATTAGCACAGAACGGGACCCCAGGGGGCGTGGTCTGAGCAACCTCTAGCCATGAATCACGTAAGGGAATTGGCCGGGGTGGCCGGGAGTCCCGGTCACGAGTCCCCAGACTGCCCCCACGGTGGGGAGGTCCAAGGTTCCTGCTGGGGCCCAGGCGGCCCAAACGTGGGCCGTTCCCGCTCACAGCAGGCCCTGAGCCCACCGGGACACAGTGTGACGCATAGTCTCCCGTCAGACCCTTCTTAAAGCTCTTTAACACGCATTTAAGGGCTGTAGGCCTAGACTCCACGCCGCCCATCCCAGACCCTGGAACGGCCTCGCGGCTTCACAGACAAGGGGGGCGTTTCTCTCAGGTGTCCGCCGGCCGCGTCCCTCAGGGGAACCGAGGCGCGTGGTGGCGAAGCTGTGCCCGCACAAACCCGGGCCTGGCCTCGCCCTTGGGCAGTGACTCACCGTCGTGCCTCACAGAGCCGCAGGTGGGGACGCGCTCAGGTGCCGCAGCCGTGGAGCCACAGACGGGCCCTCTGCACTCGCTCGCTCAGGCGGGCAGAGCCACACGCTCCCGCCCTGGGACGTCCCTGCACGTGGGAGGTGACGCAGCTCCTCTCCCGTCGTCTGACGGGCCTGACTGGGCGGTCCCGGGACCTTCCCTGGTCGGAAGCTTCCAGACTGATTTGACTTGTCCGTCCCTCCGGCGAGTCCGGGCGAGTTCCGCCCCTCGGCTGACTGACGGGAGTTCCGGAGGAGCGAAGATATTCCCCAAAATGGCGGTTGGCGCCGGTTCCCTTCTGTCACCGGGTCCGGCCGGTCGCTGTGCCCGTCCCTGAAGCGGTGGCTTCATGGGGCCAGCAGCGTGGTGGGTTTTCCCGGTCAGGGAACCAAAAGTTTACAGCGAGTGTTGCAGCAGGTGGTCCGGAAGACAAACCCAGCGGCACACGGGGAGTCGGAGAATCAATGTTTATTTGCCCGAGGTCTCAGAGGGGCCTCGCCACCAAATCCTGAGCACTGTCTGCCCGATTTTTCCCACTTTTATTAAGTTGGGGTGGTCCGAGGGGTGGGGCACCAGGTGTAGGTTAGTTGATGTGTCACCAATAGGTTAACATTATGTTGAGGCGCCAGGCAATAGATTTAGTGTTATGTTGACGCCAGGCAGTAGACTAGTTGATGGGCCAGGTGACAGGTGACTATTATGCTGATATACGTCTTTTATAAATGATAGGGTTCTCAGGTGTCTGATGTGCCAAATAATAAATAGGGGTTTCCCTTATCAATGGAAAAATATGGATTATTAGAAGAAAACATACTGTCACAGAGAGGTGGAGATTGGATCAAGTTACAGAGGAGTATGTACTTTAAAGATTTCATGTTAGTAAAAATCCATCTATCTGGCCGGGTGTGGTGGCTCACACCTGTAACCCTAGCTCTCTGGGAGGCTGAGGCGGATCGTTTGAGTTTAGGAGTTCGAAACTAACCTGAGCAAGAGCGAGACCCCGTCTCTACTATAAATAGAAAGAAATTAATTGGCCAACTAATATATATAGAAAAAATTAGCCGGGCATGGTGGCGCATGCCTGTAGTCCCAGCTACTCGGGAGGCTGAGGCAGGAGGATCGCTTGAGCCCAGGAGTTTGAGGTTGCTGTGAGCGAGGCTGACGCCACGGCACTCACTCTAACCTGGGCAACAAAGTGAGACTCTGCCTCAAAAAAAAAAAAAAAAAAAAAATCCATCTATCCATCCATCTATCTATCTGCATGGAAAAATACCTTAGACACTAAAATGTTAACAGTGGAAACCTCCAGGTGTTGGAAGTATGACGTTATGTGTCATTATCTAAATCTCTAATATACACACATTTTGCTCTTGGTAATAACAAGACTGTTTTGAGTTTAAAAGAAACTATATCTTTTAGATTAAGAAATTAAGTTTAATTTTGGAATGCTGATAAAGTTACACCTTTCCTGTTCAAATGAAAAGTTTGTCTCTTTAAATAGGTAACCTGGGCAGATTTCTACTGGGATATTTGCAGTACCACACTTTTGGTCTTTAAACCTGACTTGTTGGACATCCATCCCAGGCTGGTGACGTTGCAGAAGAAAGTCCAAGCCATTCCTGCCATCTCTGCCTGGATAAGACAGAGGCCCCAAACCAAACTCTAGGGGGTACACCCTGCCTTCAAGCTTGGCCACTCCTCCCAGCGCCCCTCCTGTGAAGATTGCTACAGTCTGTCACCTAATCCACACCCCTCCCCAGCTCCACCAAGACTTTCACTTTAGCCACATTCTGCTTTAAAAAAAAGGCAACAAACCGACCTGCCTGTCATTTCCATTATCTTTATTTTTCAGAATAACTTCACATCATTTGTAATCAAGGAAAAATTGTTTGTAATACCTTGCTTTCCAGTGGTTCCAACATGCATGGATTTTATTCACAACAGTTTGGTTAACACCAGTTTCCAAAAAAAAAAAAATGGTTTGGACTTTTTCGACCACAGTCTATAACTGTAATTGCATGAAATACAAACTTTGCTGCTGGTTTGTCAGTCCACAAATCACTATGTAAATAACAGATGCACATCATGACCAATTAATGACCAATCTTGTCACTTCTTTTGGACTGACAGTGACTGGTCATTGCACATCTATGATTCACACATAGACAGCAAAGTGTGTGTAGCTGTGCTGTCTGCTTGTTTCCGAGTGATGCATCTGTTTCAAATTTTACAAAAGTGAATAATCAAAAGAGGGGACTCACCAACAAAGATGAAAGTGCAGCAAAAGAACAAAAAGTGATTAATGCTGGAGTGATAGCATCCAAAATACACAATGAACTCTCAAAATTCAACAAGAAACCAACCAACCTGATTTTTAAAAATAGGTAAAAGAGGCCGGGCGCGGTGGCTCATGCTTGTAATCCTAGCACTCTGGGAGGCCGAGGCGGGCGGATTGCTCAAAGTCAGGAGTTCGAAACCAGCCTGAGCAAAAGTGAGACCCCCCATCTCTACTATAAATAGAAAGAAATTAATTGGCCAACTAATATATATATAGAAAAAATTAGCCAGGCATGGTGGCACATGCCTGTACTCCCAGCTACTCAGGAGGCTGAGGCAGCAGGATCGCTTGAGTCCAGGAGTTTGAGGTTGCTGTGAGCTAGGCTGACGCCACAGCACTCACTCTAGCCTGGGCAACAAAGCGAGACTCTGTCTCAAAAAAAAAAAAAAAAAAAAAATGGGTAAAAGACCTCAACAGACACCTCACCAAAGAGGATATACAGGTAGCAAGAAGCAGATGAAGAGGTGCCCAATATAATGCCATTAGAGAATTGCAAATTAAAATGATAGTACTATACACCAATTAGAATGGTGAAAATCCAAAACACAGACATCACCAAATGCTGGTGAGGATGTGGAGCAACAGGAACTCTTATTCATTGCTTATGAGAATACAAATGGTTACTGTCACCTTGGAAGACAGTTGGCAGTTTCTTACAAAACTAAACATGCTTTTACCCTAAGATCCAGCAATTGCACTCCTTGACATTTAACCCAATGTCCTGAAAACATGTCCACACAAAAACCTGCATATGAATATCTATAGCAGCTTCATTTACAACTGCCAATAGCTTCCATGCATATTACCAAGTGAAACAAACCAATCTGAATGGGTATATACCGTTTGATTCCAACCATGTGATAATGCAAAAAAGACAAAATTATAGAGATAGTAAAAAGATCAGTGGTTGCCAGGTTTGGGGAAAGAAAAGGATAAACAGGTGGTGCACAGATATTTGGGCAGTGAAACTATTCTGTATGATATCACGATGGTGGACACATGTCATTATACATTTGTTAAAACCCACAGAATGTACCCCATCAAGAATGAACCCTAAGGTAAATTATGGACTTGGTGTGACCACGATGTGGCAACAGAGGCTCATCAAGTCTAACAAATTACCAGTCTGTTGATAGTAGGGGAGGCTACACATGTGTGGACAGGATTTTGTTCTTCCTGCTCAGTTTTGCTGTGAACCTAAAACTGCTCTAAAAAAATAAAGCCTATTAAAAAAAAAAAAAAGAAAGAAAGAAACAGAGATTAAAATGTTGGAGGCTGATCCAAACCTAGAAGTTATGAAAATTTCCCAGGGTATAAAAAAGATGCTCACTTGTTAAGTTAGACAAGACAGTACCAAAGTACTGTTGATAATTTTTTAAAATAAAGTCCTTATCCACGGGGGGCTACAGGCTACGTTCCAAGACCCCTAGCGGATGCCTGAAGTCATGCGTCGTATGGGACTCTACATACACCATGGTTTTCAATCTGATAGGCGAGGCACCCACTAAGTGACTAACGGGTGGACAGGATAGACGGCGTGGACACGCTGGACAAAGGGATGATTCAGGTCCTGGGAGGGCTGAGATGGAGTGGGAAGGCACGAGATTTCATCGTGCTATTCAGAATGAGTAAAACTAATGAATTGCTTATTTCTGGAATTTTCCATCTAGTATTTTTGGACCATGGTTGACCACAGCTAACTGAAACTGTGGAAAGTGAACCTGAAGACAAGGGGGGACTGCTGTATTAATTTTGCTATTTTTTTCACTTACTTCTACATTCATAACCAACAATAAGAACGTTTTTAATGTGCTGATAAGATTTTTCAAAGGTCATGGATAATCACAATTTTCCCCAGTGACTATTGTTTTCCACAATTTCCACTTCAATCATTTCCAACGATTGAATTCATTGCTACTGTGGAAAACTGCTACAATTCCATGCTACTGTGGAAAATAAGAACTGCCTCTATAAACGAGTCATTGAAACAGAATCTTCCAAATAACATTTAGATTATCCCCCAGAAATCCATGTTAAAATATAATATTGGGACATCAAATTTTAGTTTAATTTATATGTTAATATTGTAACATTGTACTGTTACTCTTAGTATGTCACATATATGGAAACACACTAATAAAATAGATGGCCTTACACTTGAAATGCAGTGCAGAGGAAAAAGAACAGACTGGAGAAGCCAAATAAGAGGAGAGGGTGCAGGAGAGAAAAGGGAGGGAGGGAGGGAGGGAGGGAGGGAGGGAGGGAGGAAGGAAGGAAGGAAGGAAGGAAGGAAGGAAGGAAGGAAGGAAGGAAGGAAGGAAGGAAGGAAGGAAGGAAGGAAAAAAAAAAAAAGGAAAAGCCCAGATAGGTATGATCTTTCATAAGATGTTTCTTTCCTCCCAACAATGTTCTATAAAATTAGAGAAAAATGTTAAATACTTTATCAATTAAGGATTACACATATAAAGAAAATACATTTCCCAAGTACCTTGATTCTTTGCATCAAATTTTCTTGACATTAGTGATTGTTAACAAATGATAATGACTGAATCTCATTACAATGCCCTCCATCATGTAATTAAGGCAGTATAAAGAAAAAATTGCCTTTAACAAAAATTCAAATAATACTCTAAATAATGAAGGTAATAACTTTTCTTCCCTCTTATGCATGGCCTTTTTCCTCCTCATTATTGAATTATTATTTTTTGAGACAGAGTCTCACTCTGCTGGAGTGCCATGGCATCAGCCTAGCTCACAGCAACCTCAATCTCCTGGGCTCAAGTGATCCTCCTGCCTCAGCCTCCTGAGTAGCTGGGACTACAGGCATGCACCACCATGCCCAGCTAATTTTTTCAAGTTTGGTAGAGACGGGGTCTCACTCTTGGTCAGGCTAGTCTGGAACTCCTGAGCTCAAATGATCCTCCTGCCTCAACCTCCCAGAGTGCTAGGATCATAGGCGTGAGCCACTGCACCTGGCCTTTTTTAGTTTGTTTTGAGACCAGGCCTCACTCTGTAGCCCTGGGTAGAGTGCAGTGGTATTATCACAGCTCACAGCAACCTCAAACTCCAGGGCTCAGGCGATTCTCCTGCCTTAGCCTCCTGAGTAGCTGAGACCACAGGCAAGTGACACCATGCATGGCTAATTTTTCTATTTCTCTGTAGTGACTAGGTCTCACTATGCTGCTCAGGCTGGTCTCAAACTCTGGCCACAAGTGATCTTCCTGCCTCAGTCTCCCAAAGTGCTAGGTAGGATTACAGGCATGAGCTGCCATGCCCAGCCCACATTATTAAATTCTGACAAGCTTTAATGAAAACAGAATTTAGTAAAAGTGATAAAGCCAATTATGCAAAATTATGAAAATCCAAAGTAAGATAATCAGTCTTATGTGTTTATATAAATCATAATTCAAACATAAAATGCAAGTTTCATAAGAAAATATTTAGCAAAAACCATCATAATAACCTTTAGGTCATCTTTTTGCAACGAAGGAGAACATATTCCTAACTCATCCTGGACCCAAATTAAATGTCTTCTTGCTTACGGAGAAAGAGGGAAGTGGCTACGTGGGGGAATCAGGGCAGAAATTGCATTAACCACTTCGGTACGGCGCTCACCGGCCCCAAAACCTTGCCCACAGCCGGCACTCACAGTCCGTACGACAGTTTGTGCTGTGCATTGACGACGAAGCTGTTTTGCTCTTGTGTGATGAGGAAAGCTTGAAAGCACTGAAAGCTTGTTTTACTTTACAGGCAGCTTTACTTGTAATGTAAATCAGAATAGGTAACATATACATGTATGTTTTCATTACGTTATTTTTAAATGTTCACAATTTTATTTTGATAAATGAAAAATCAGAGAAGTCATATCATGGCTGTCAACTGAAGTCAACGCTCGGCTGTGTGCCTTCATATCATGGCTGTTGCCTAAAGTCGCTGTGCGTGTTCATCTGTGCCTGTCAACTATAGTTGATGCTCAGCTGTGCACGTTAATCTGTGGCTGTCGACTATAGTCGATGCTCATACCAAAGTGGTTAATTAGAAAGAAAAACATTTTGGGAAAAAAGTTAGAAGAGTCAATTATTAGTTTTATAGACTGCTTAAGGGCTGCACATAAGGTTGCACAAATGGAAACCAAATCTCCTCATACCTCTCTCTGTCTACTATACGGTAACACTTAGTACTAGGAACAACAGTAATGCTTCAATATAAATATCTACTGGCATAAAGTTATAAGTCTATGGGGTCCCAAACAGTTATAAAAACAAAGGCACCTTTATCCCTGTGTGACTTGCATTACAAAAAAGTCACTTCAGTTAAGATATTACTCCAACAACTGTGGCTTCATTTGCTCCTTACTGATCATGGATCACAATATTCACTGGCATCGGCCCTATGAAGGGAATAATGAGAATACATCCTAAGTAATAAATTCTAGTTTATTGATAAACAATCGTAAGCACATAAGATGATCTCATTTGCGCTCAATTTTATATATTGTTAAGGATAAGAAAAAGGAGGGTTATAAATATTAAACAGGGTGTGAAAATACAACTTAAGGTCACAAATACTTTTATTAAACCCAAGACATAATAGAGCATTACATGAAGAACCCAACTACATATCATCAGAGATAAAAATATGGATATAACAACAACAAAGGAAATAGCCTATCATTGAAAATACATTAATACAAAAAAGTTATGAGAAATCCACCACGAGATTTTAAAAAGTAATGTTCCCAATGATTTGACTAAGTAATCTGGGCAGGTGATGCAGTAGGAGGTAGGATTAACATTTGAAGAATCCTTTTAGTCCTGTAACGCTAAAATATATCGAGTCTGTTCAATATACCTTCAAGATTGGGTTAAGTCTACTAAGCCGTGAGTTCTCAGAATCTATAGTATCTAAATAATCACTATGAGAACTTTATTCACCTTCTAAATGCAGAGGGTTAAATTACCTAGCCTCTTCACAAGTTAGGATGCCTTGAAAAGTATGATCTTCAAAAATTAACAAATCTTTCATTTATAAATAAGTTTATTTATAAGGATATTTACATAATAAAAACAAAACACTTGAAACTCACAAGTTATACAAAGAAACTGATGTATAATAAAAACAGCAATATAGACTGACAGGCAGAAAGTTAAAGAAAGATTTAATAAAGAGTTAAATATCAAATAGACAACTTTACTTCTTCTAACTTTCACTTTGTCACCCACACTGAACTGGAATTGAACAATGGCTCTCTTTTTAGGCGGTCCTATACTGGAAATTCTGGAAACTGGCAAATGATATTCTGATAGGAGTTTAAAGGTAACGACCTATTTCCATGCAGTGCCTAATGCTGCCTTAATACGAAGTCACGTTCAGTCTGCTTCGCAGTGAAATAACTTTAATCTGCTCTGCCGGGCTGGAAAAATGTCATCAACATTTTGCTGATGTGTGGAGTTGTGGCAGGAATAAACTACGATTTAGAGAGGAAGAGAACTGGAGCAGAAGTGACTGGGCAACAGTTTCAAGAGAAGCAAAAGCCAGGAGAGGGAAATCAATGAAAACATGCACAAGAGTAGGCAGAGTAATAAGCACAATTAGTGCGGTTGGGAAATGAACAGAAGGAATTAATCCATGGAGCAAGAAATGGGCTTCTTTCGTTACTACTCACTGGAAAACAACTTAGTGCCTAGCCAAACAAACGTGTTTTAACAGAAGTGTTTGAGAGGACCTGGGGGGTGTTAGTATATGGAATGCCACCTTTAAATTCAGGTTGAGTTCTTGTTGACATTGGTGAACATCTGCTTCAAATAGCAATAAAATGAAAGCTATATAATCTATACAGCTGCAGTTTTAAACTAACATAATAAAAAAGAACCTCAAATGAGACAAGCAAAAACAAGACATAAGCATTGTCAAATAAGGCACATGTAAAAATCTACACACATTATCCAGTGAAAGACAATATATATATATATTTGGAGGTAGAAATAATTACAAAAATACTGACATTTCTAAAGCATTAGCGTATTTGTTACAAACAATCACCAACTAATCCCCATTCAGAAAACTGCTTTGTAAAATGATTATTCAACATCTTCAGGACTTCATATTTGTGGCTTTTTTTTTTTTTTTGAAATTTCACGTGTGAGCGTCTGGAGAGTTCAGTTAGTGGCAAAAAAGTTGTCCATACTATGAGAAATGCAATATGGAAATTATAAAAAGTTATAAATGTCCATAAACCCCATGGTCACCATAATGTAAATGTCCTTGAGTGCACCAAGTTGATATTTCCTCATCAATTAGGAATTCCCAATTCTGATTTCACAGGCCCATTGACGTCTTTAGTAAGGTGGCTATATCCGCTGGCATAGTCCCTTCGTCACCTGCAGGTCAGAGTGGCATTAAAATTTTATAAAAATATTTCACTTTATAGAACATATTTTCTCTCTCAATTTTTTCTTTTGTTGGTAAATAGGAATAGGAATTCATCTCTGAAGGACAAGTTTACTTCCGTGTCACTCCCTGTTAAAAACTGTCTCCGACTCCTACACATACCAGGGTTATTTCCTGTGTTCTTGTTCATATTGCCAGCATAGCAATCTAAGGTTATGTTTCTGATTTTATATAGATATAAATATATGAACATACATAGATATAGTTTGGATCATATCTAACTCATATAGTACATGGTACTCACTTCTCGAGTTTGCTAATTAAAAGAAAAACATTATCCTAGCACTCTGGGAGGCCGAGGCGGGAGGATTGCTCGAGGTCAGGAGTTCAAAACCAGCCTGAGCAAGATCCTGTCTCTACTAAAAATAGAAAGAAATTAACTGGACAACTAAAAATATATATAAAAAAAATTAGCCGGGCATGGTGGCACATGCCTGTAGTCCTAGCTACTCGGGAGGCTGAGACAGGAGGATCGCTTGAGCCCAGGAGTTTGAGGTTGCTGTGAGCTAGGCTGACGCCATGGCACTCACTCTAGCCTGGGCAACAAAGTGATACTCTGTCTCCAAAAAAAAAAAAAAAAAGTACTGGGATGGCCACAATTGAAACAGAAAATAGGCTGGGCACAGTGGCTCACGCCTGTAAGCCTAGCACTCTGGGAGGCCGAGGTGGGCAGATTGCTTGGTCAGGAGTTCGAAACCAGCCTGAGCAAAAGCGAGACCCCCGTCTCTACTATAAATAGAAAGAAATTAATTAACCAACTAATATATATAGAAAAAATTAGCCGGGCCTGCTGGCGCATGCCTGTAGTCCCAGCTACTCGGGAGGGTGAGGCAGGAGGATTGCTTGAGCCCAGGAGTCTGAGGTTGCTGTGAGCTAGGCTGATGCCACGGCACTCACTCTAGCCTGGGCAACAGAATGGGACGCTGTCTCAAAAAAAAAAAAAAAAAGAAACAGAAAATAAAAGAAGAAAAATTATTTTTATATAAATTTAAAATAAAAAAAATAAAGTCAATTATGCCCTAAAATATAGTGTGCCAAGTATTTTAAACCTTTGAGTTCATAAATATTACTTACATAACAAGCAAATCATGAAACTGTAGGTAAAATAATAGATACAAACTTAATTTATGTGGGGGATGTTCTTATCAGAAATAAGGTAGGAGAAAGAATTTTTCAAAATCAAGAGGTTTATATTAATTCTAGCAAAATAGATCTTTGTTATTATAGTACATCTGAAATAAGTATGCTTCCCTTTTACGTCATTCATAAACTGTGTATGTGCTGGTTAAGGACTTAGGCCATCTTTGTTCTTCCCTTGCAGTAGCTAATTTGATATAAATAAAATCAAAGTTTTATTCAATAATATTGGTCATATAAATAATATTGAAGTTTCTGCTCACAACAGCTTACCTTCATCAACTGTGGTCATATCTTGTTCTAGTTTCAATTTCTGCTGGTTAATTTTTAGCATGGATTCTTCAATAGTCCCTTGGCTTATTAATTTTATAACTAGCACTTCTCTAAAAAAACACAAGATATGTCCATCGGTTACTAAGTATAGTTATTTGGATACATGTAAATCATATTTAAGAGTTCAAAAAGAATAACTTGAAAGTGATACGTATATCCTTAAATTTAAATTCTTCTTTTATTCAAACTACTTGAGATTGACATTTTCTGAGCATTTAGCTTTTAGATACCCTTTCCTATTGATCTAAGAGATATTTGTACTTTAAAAATTACTGATAAAACTATATTACAATAAACAGTTCTGTGTTCAGATACAAATTATATTTTCAAATAAGGCATCCTTCCTTTATCAGGTTCCAAGAAATAATTCTGTATAGTAAGGCAATGTAGTAAAGTAAAAACTCCGTAACAGTCATGGATATTTTGTCCATAAATGAACATATGAATATATTTTGGAAATATAATAAAATACTTCACAAATAAGACATTGTTCGCTGTTTACATATGAAAGTAGAGTTGAACTGCAGTTACTTTCACCTCCTTACAGTCCTGTGACCAATGTCAACATTAACCTAAACCTAAAATAATCTACTACTCAAATAATCTATTTTCCTAAAGGGTAGATAACAGATAGCAATAGTATGTTCACTACCAAGTCTGTCTGAGTCTTAAACTGTCTAACAAGCAAGTCTTTTCAATTACTGATCTTTTTCAACAACGTAGACCCTTGATAATACTACTTCTTCATTAACTGCAGGACTACCTGGGGGGAGAGCAGGTGGTTATTTTCTCTTAATTACTAAAAAAAATGGAGTTCGTAGTGGAGTTCATATTCAACACTGCTGGTATAAAACACATTAGCTGCCATGCTTTGCTGACAAAATTAAAACTAAGGCAGGACGTCCAACACACTATATTCTATACAAATTCAAAATGCATTTAATTAAAAAATAAATTTCAACTAAAAACACTTACTTAGTCTGGCCTACTCTATGGCATCTATCTTCTGCCTGTTTGTCATTATAAGGGTTACAGTCAATATCATGAAGTATGACAACATTTGCTGATGTCAGATTTATTCCTAATCCACCAGCTTTTGTTGACAGCAGAAATACAAAGATATCCATATCAGTATTAAACTCATCAATTAGATGAATCCTGTAAGACAAATATATTAGATTAAATCTCACTAACGTGTATATAATATAATCAAAACTGAAAATAATCACATCACATGGAAAAGTAACCTGGAGATGTATATTATACACACATTTTGCAAGGCATTAGTTACCTCTCCTATGGCTATGTCACTGAAGAGCCTTCTGAATTCATCGGCTTCTTTTTTATACTATTGCTTCCCCTACTAACTCTTTAATTCAATCACTCATATTTGATTAACTCCCAAAGAACTATTTTGTCGTTTGTTTAATGACATCTGGCTTATCTAAATTCTATATATGGCATTTCAATCTTTAACCTACTCATAAGTTTGTCAGCTGCGACTAGCAGACAATAAGCTGATGAACCAAGGACTTCAAGATCAAACTGTATCAGTGCATTCTCTTTTAGGATGACTTTTACCCTTATTCTAATGCAAGGAAGAAAAAAATCATTCTGGCCGATAAAAAAAAAAAAATAAGTCAAAATATACAATCCAATTTGAAAACATCAGAAAAAGCATTCTTTAAGATAATCTCTTTAACCTTTAGGAATTAAAAAAGAACTTAATTACCCTTAATATATGAAAAGCCTAAAATTTTAAAATGATTAAAGATAAGGTGCTTTAGACTTCAAATGATTTTTAAACAGGGAAAACCTTAAGAAGCATATAATTTTAACAGCTATTTCAAAATATATTTGTATGTAATTTGGACAAAAAATTTAAAAAGAAAATTTCTCTTATTTTAAGGCAATGATTTAAAGTAAACATAAGACTAAAAGCAACAAAATTCTACATGCTTTAGAAGTTTAAAATTCTAACAAATAAATAATGAGTGATTTTCTGAAACCAAAGTGAAATAATATACCAACCTTTCAGAAATCTGAGTTTTTCCATCTAATCTGAGGTACCTATGCTGATGATGTTTTAAGAGAACCTCTAAAATATCCAGCATCATGGTAAATTGGCTAAATAATACAACTCTATCACCCTGTGAAAATACATACATGAATCAGACACAGAAATATAAAGTGATTATACATAGTACTCAAAGTCTTGACAGGGCTAAACAATTAGGAGTGTTACCCATATCATGTTGACAGTTTGCAAAAAATTCCCTATGACAAGTATCCACTGCTTCTTTAATAAAAATCAAGTAATAATACCTAAGATAAATTTCTTGTAGCTTAGGAATAAATTACCTTAACTTCTATAACTTCAGAGCTAAAATTTAACTTAGTTTTAGTTTTAAGAACTGTTAAATATTACTTCCTTTTCACAAAAGAAAAATGTCAGCAAATGTGAATAGCTGTATAAGTATTAACAATTTAGAATGTAATCTTACAAAATTAAGCTATTTCACACATAAAATGCAATGTTACTTCACAAATATTTAACAAATAGTATCTTCTAAAAATTTTAAAGCATTCATACAGATTGTCACCAATGAAGTAATGACAATTAAGATTATTTTTTTAAACATCAATACAGACATAGTCTTTGAACTTCTACTCTTCTCTTTGAGGTTCCACAGACAAAAAGAAGTAATCAGGAAAATGTATGTACAAATACGTCAAGAAAATGTTCAAAACATTAGGTTCTAGAATGTAGAAAAGACATAGGCTAAAACTTCAAGAAAGTCAAATCATGCAAGAATTACTTTAAGAAGTTGAACTAACTGAGAAAATGTAAGAAAACTATCATTCTTTTTTAATACCTTCTGTTTCAATTCGGACAAGATGCATCCTAAAGCTCGAAATTTTCCAGAATCTAAAATTAAATCCATGTCTAACTGGAAGTTATTGATGTGTCGATATTGTTTACAAAGTACATGCAGTTCAAAGTCTGTCATAACTTCCATATCTTCGAAGATCAGGTCAGGGTTAGCCTCACAGTGTGTAGGTTCCTTAAAACAAAACAAAATACAACATACTTCAAAATAAAACATTTTACAATATGATCAGAATATTTTAATAAAATTGTTCACATCTGATAAAATACTTAAATCACATAACATTTTAGTGCAACAGATTTAACAAAGGAAATTAATATTCATTTTTTAGGTATAACAAAAGGGGGAAAGTCCTTATTGTTTTAGAAATGACATAATGAATAAACGAATATTTACAGATGAAATAAAGTCTAGACTTTGATTCAAAATAACCCTGAGGAGGGATCTAGATGGTACATGTGAAATAAGAGTTTAATTTTTTTTTGTTTCTCCAAGAAACACATTTTATTGTAAGAACACAAGGACCTTACAAAATCCAAGACCAAATCAGCAAACACATTTCTCAGGCAAAGAAACGAGGATTAGTCAGCATAATTTAACTGGTGGTCTGTTAAATACATTCTCTGCCAAGAAAGATGGCATCAACAAAGACATAGCAGACAATAAGTCATGGTGACTGAGTGACAAAGTAAAAAGGGAAATGAAAGTTTACACCTCCCTGTTGAGAAAAGAAACCTAACCTTTCCCTTTTCTTAGTGCATTTCCCTTAGAAAACTGGTAACTGTCAAGTTCTCCATGTCCTTCTCTAAAATCTTGTAAACATTTTGAAAAACAAAATATGACTCTGCCACTTTTACAATCAGGAATGGACAAGGACGTGACAGTAACATATTTGGACTGCATGAGAGCTAGGTATATAGGGACACCTTAAGCAGCTGAACCCAGAAACTCATCATGGCCCGACTGGAAAAGAGGCAAATGCACAGCACAAGCAGCACCCAAGGCTCCCTATAGTTACAGGAGAAAACCCTGGAATACAAAGGAGATGAGAGAATGCAGTGTGCAGGGAAGGATACAGAAGTATCAACAAAAGCAACAGAACATTCTGCCCAGAACTCCCTCCAATTGCTGCACTACACAACAATATAAGAGAGTGAAGCCCCATGTAAGTCTGTGGCCATTTTTCACAGGCCTAGGGCAGTGCGCAGAAGAGGCTGACACAGCCAAGACGTCAACAACACCCAAACCCCTGATGACTGGGAAAAGGAAAATGAGGACCTGTCCCCATCATATAAATGTATCGACTTTGCAAGGCACGTATTTTCCCATGCCACATCCATCAAGGCACACTGTTGTCTTCGGTTCCCCAGCTACGCCGACCCACACGTGCTGCCAGGGAGGGGAAGGGGCACAGGAGGCAGGTGCCTCCCTGAATGCTACTGCCCATCACGATATTCACCCCAAACTCCCATGTTCTCCAAACTCTCTATTTCACGAAACTTACTATTATTATTACCAAATGATAACTAGAAAAAGGGTGAAGTAATGTTATATGGGCAGGAGTTTGTTATACAATTCTCTCTATATTTACATGTTTGAAATTCTTCCTGGGAAGTTTAAAATAATACAAAAAATTTTTAAAAAGAAAATGAAGCCAGGCACAGTGGTTCATGCGCATAATCCTAGCACTTTGGGAAGCCGAGGCAGGAGGACTGCTTGAGGCCAGGAATTAGAGATGAGTCTGAACAACATAGTGAAACCCTGTCTCTAAAAAACACAGGAAAATTAGCTGGGCATGGTGGTGTGTGCCTACAGTCCCAACTACTCAGGAGGGTGAGGAGGGAGAATGGCTTGAGCCCCAGAGTTTGAGGTTGCAGTGAGCTATGCACTCTAGCCTGGGCGACAGAGAAAACCCTGTCTAAAAGAAAAAAAATTGGGTTGCTTCTTTCAACACAAGATCAGTAAAGATAAATAAGGATAAGATGCTAAGGGAAAATAAGGCAAAAATAAAGAATAATGGCTAAAACTATAAAGAAGAAATAAACTGAAGAAAATCAATGGGAAAAATGACTCACTAAACAGAACACAAAATCTAGGGATTAAAAAAAAAAAAAAAATATAGGGGCCGGGCACGATGGCTCACGCCTGTAATCCTAGCACTCCTAGAGGCCGAGGCGGACGGATCACTCAAGGTCACGGGTTCGAGACCAGCCTGAGCAAGAGCAAGACCCATCTCTACTAAAAATAGAAATAAATTAATTGGCCAACTAAAAATATATAGAAAAAATGAGCTGGGCATGGTGGCAGATGCCTGTTGTCTCAACTACTTGGGAGGCTGAGGCAGAAAGATCGCTTGAGCCCAGGAGTTGGAGGTTGCTGTGAGCTAGGCTGATGCCACAGCACTCTAGCCTGGGCAACAGAGTGAGATTCTGTCTCAAAAAAAAAAATAAATAAATAAAATAAAATAGGGAGTGTATTATGGAATTCTAGAACAAGAATTGGCAAACTTTTCCTGTAGGGGGCCAGACACTAAATAGTTTAGGCTTTGTAGGCAAGATGATTTCTGTTACAACTACTCAACTCTGCCCCAGTAGTGAGAAAGCAGTAGTCAGAGATAATACAAACAGGCATGGCTGTAAAACTTTATAAAAACAGTCACTACACAAAGGCCATCGTTTGCTGACCTGTGATCTAGATTATCAGTCCTTGGCTCTTCTGTCCCCTACGTGAGCTTGAACTTGGTCTTATATGTTGTTGGTCTAACATGACCATTGGGTTCGGTGGTCTGACTTTTTGCCTCACAAATTAACCTCCAAACTGTTTAATAGTGTTATGAAGCTCAGTGTTAGCATAATATGAAACCCTTACCTTTAGCATAAGCTGAGACATTTCCTTGAGTTTTTCAGCTGTGTAATATTGGCGATGTAATAAAGGATGATTGGCCATTTTTCTCAGCTGCATCATGACATTACACATTTCTGTGTTTTTTTCTGTGATCCAAAGAGTACACATTAAAAAAAAAAATCAAGCTGATAGCAGTTTGTTGAAATATATCTCAACTTAAAGTTTTAAAATTATTTCTTCAAATCCCAACTAATTTTTTTACAAATGAACAAATCCCATTATATGTAAATGAAATGCAGCCCCAGGACAAGGTTATTTTTCACATAAAATTATGAAAATCAGATTATACCCATGTTATTGATAGATTTTTTCAATCTGTTGAAAAGACCCAAATAAAGTTGCTCCTGCTTCTCTGACATTGTACACAACTCAATTCGATCTTTCTTGGGGGGTAGCTGTTTGAGAACCTGAGAAAGGAAAACAGTTTAAGATGATCATTCTAATAAAGAAGAAAACAGAATTTTTAGAAATCATCATAACCAAAAATATACAGATAAGAATTACCTCTTCTTTTACTCTTCTGAGAATAAATGGCTTTATAATTTGTTTCGCATGTGCTATTCTCTCTTTTTCGTATATACTTTGCTCATCTGCTGATTTCTACACAAAACAAAAACATTTTCTTTTAGATTATTATTCATTTAAATTATCACAGTATTATACGACATCAAAATATCCCTCACTACAATCTGAGTTACTTTCCATAGAAACTCAATTTATTCTAGACGGAATTTCACATTTGAATTCTACACTGTCATCTACTTTTTGAAGCTCCATACGAATTTTGAAGTTTTATGGTATGTAATGATGTACTACTTTGCTAAGGCGATGAATTTATATTAGATTGGTGTTCAGATGTCATCAACTGATAAGTCATTAACTGTAAGTCCTATAAAATGAAAATGTTTGTAAAAACGTGTAACGTGGTGGGGTAGAGGGAGGATAGAAAATTCGTATTTCTTTGTGGAAAATGGCCCCAAAAGAAAGCTAGTGCAGGCTGATGCAAACTATGTGGTCTAAAAATGGAGGCCAGTGTCTAGTCAAAACTGGTGATTTTAGAGACTTAAAAAGTGGAATTTCATTCTAAGATGTGAAACCGTCTTCCATATCTTATGAACTAAAGCTAGAAAAGTAGTTCATAAAATCTGCAAGTCCATTTCAAGAACTGTATATTAAGGGGGAGGGAATTCATAGGTAAATGTTAAAAGGAAGTTAATTTACAATGGAAGCAATTGTAGAAAATTCCTGCAAAAGATGTGTGTTTTGGGAGAGAGCCAAGAATCTATATAAACATTGCCATAATAAAAAATTTGGGAGTTCTTGAAGCCTATACCTTACTTTTCCTAAGCAATAAAGGAGAAAATTAACCTAACTTTTCTTCTAAAGAGGATTTATTTACTGTAGATTTCAGAAATTGTTACTTTTGTATCTATGGACTTTTATTTCAGAACATATTTCCCAGCACAGGCATTTTCTGGATATTCTAGCTTTGTTCAGTCTTATAGTTTATTCATAAAGAAATGCTACTAATTTACCTGCCTAATTTTGATAAAGAAGATGCAATGATGAAACTTTGCCCACACATTACATATCTGAGTTTGCCATCAATTAAAATTATCATTCTTCAGAATATTAGTATATTAAAAACCAAAACTTTTGGACATTGATTATGGAATTCACTAATTTTTTTCTATATTGTATTTTGGCTGACTTCTGAACTGATCCAAAACTCAAACTTATTTAAGTTAAACTTAAACTTATTAACTTAAACTACTTAAACTTATTTAAGTTTAAACTACTTAAACTTATTTAAACTACTTAAACTACTTAAACTTAAACTACTTATTTCATAGAGCAAATGCACTCAACGACAACAAAAAAGACATAACAGAAAACCTGCCTAGATAAAACACAAAATAACATATTTAGGAGAAAATATGCATTTATATTTACCGTTTTAGAAGAAAACATTCTCCGTATTTCACTGGTGCTACTACTGAACATGTGTGGCATGACAAAATTCAACAGCGACATGAGTTCTAACAGATTATTCTGTACTGGTGTGCCTGTGAGCAGCAAACGGTTATTTGCCTGTAAATAAAGGTAAAAGTTAGAATATTTTCTTTAAGCCACTCCCTTCTTGTCCACCCTCTCCAGTGAGGAGTAAAGGGGGGGAGGGAAATAAATTAAAACCATTATTAATAATTTAACATTCTATGATAAAAGATGAGTAGTTTAGATAATTGGTGTCTGCTATTATCATATATTGTACGTAAGGTGGAATGTGAAAACTACTGGTCTTATTTTATAACTAGGTAACGTTGTGTCCTCATCACTTTTTGTGAGTTTATCAAAGAAGATAAACTGCAATTGATATTTATAAAGTTTGACGCATAGAACAGGTAAAACAAAACCCAAAAAACCAAAATATGTGACAGAGGCCATATGGCCAGCAAAGCATAAAATATTTACTATCTGGCCATTTACAGAAAAAGCTTTCTGATGCCTGATATAGAATACTACATAAATTAAAGTACATAATCAAAAATTTTATCATAATCTGGAACAATTTCCGACAGACCCTCTTACATTAATTGTCATAAGATGCTGGTAGCGGATGGAGCCCATGTTCTTCAGCATATGGCCCTCATCGAAAATTGCATAATTAAGTTTCAGCCGTCGAAACAGACTACGGTCATCAGAACTGCTGATGGCACAGTTATACCTGTCACCAAAAGAAAGAAAATTTCTAGGGTTATTCCTTTAAGAGCTTGGGAGCTAGTGAGATTTAATGTTTTATTGAATTATTTTTATTTATACATTTCTAACAGCCAGTTCGGAGAGGACAGCACTAGACACAGTTAGTACTCAAACAGATACTGATATATTTGTATCTAATAAGTATTGATGTACATGTAACCAAATTACAAAAGCCACGATATATAATTTTAAAAAAATTTAAATGTTATAATATAATTAGGCAACTTCTACCTACCTGGGAAGAGGCCAATTTGGGTATAATTTATAAGTAATCTGCCCTTGTTATATACTTTGCTCCATGAATTGTTATTTTTTAAGCAGAAAAAAGAACACGAAGCTATAACATGTTTCTCTTTAAAACATATTTTATGAAACTAGTAGAGTAGATCCAAGAAGTAATAGCTAATAGCTATCAGTTCAAGACCACATATGGAGTCCATTTTACTAAGAAAAGATTAAATTGCAGGCCAGGCACAGTGGCTCTGCCTGTAAACCTAGCACTCTGGGAGGCCAATGTGGGAGGACTGCTTGAGCTCAGGAGTTCAAGATCAGCCTGAGCAACAGTGAGACTCCATCTCTACAAAAAACAGAAAAATCAGATGGGCGTCATGGGGCATGCCTGTAGTTTCAGCTACTCAGGAGACTGAGGCAGGAGTGTTGCTTGAGCCTAAGGAGTTTGAGATTGCAGTGAGCTATGATGATGCCACTGTACTCCACCCAGGGCAACAGAGTAAGACCCCCCAAAAAGATTGAATTTTAGATTAATTATTTTTAGCACTGACTCCTACAAAAGCCAGTAGTGAGAAGTAATACCAACAGTTAATACAGAGCTTTAAATAACTTATATAATAAATGCAACACAAGAACATCAAGTTCTCTGCCAGATATTTATGCCAGTTACTACCTACCAGGTAGTGGCCAATTTATTCAAAGTTAAATTTTTCATCCTTATTTCTGTCCTAACTCATATTTTTTCATTGGGAGAGTGAGATTTCAGTGTATTTATTATTAACACTGACTTGCAAGTTAAAAATATGAATCATTTTGGTGGGATATCTCAAAGTTTACATTAAGCTTAACTAAGAATCTTATTATAAGATTATGCTTTCGATTAAGTGAACGAAACCTTTTTATACCCACAGTTAGTGAGCTGATGCACTAGCAAAATCCTCCTATATTGGCATTACACACCAAACTAAAAAATGCCTGAATCCTCAACCTAAGTCATTCCATTACTTTTGTTGCACTTTTGCATGGCATAAACTTTCCTACATATTACTACCTCAAAATACTTTTTGAAAAATTTGGGGGTTGCACAAATCCGCCCTCCCCCCCCCCGCCAAATTTCTCAATACTTACGTGGTCACAATCACATTATAATCTTCATATCTACTATGAATGTTAAATCTAATTTGTTTACGTTCTTCTTGAGAACCTAGAATTTAAAAACAATACATACATTGACGTTATTTATTGTGCTTTAGTATATTTTAATTTTAAAGAAATTCTCAGAAGCAGAATTACATATCCTTACCATAGTAACAAAGCACCTTTAAAGTGGGGCACCATAAGTTAACTTCCCTCAACCAGTTATCTAGGAAACAAAAGAGATGTTACTTGCATCTGCTACAATAGGGTATGCTCGTGTAGTTAATGATAAAGTTTGACAGGTAATGCTTAGAAATTTTTATGAAATATAAATAACACAATTTTGTTTTTATCACAGACCCTTCACAATATTACTCTTTATGATTAAAATGATCTTGAAGTTTTGACGAGGCTTCAAAATGAAGGGCAGAGGACCAACTACTACATTTACAGGCGATTATTTAACTTCCAATTTTAATTGGAAGAGAAGGTTTTCTTTGTTCCATTCGTATGGCTAAATATTTTCTTACTCTAACTTCCACAATCAGTAAACTGAGAAAGAATGGAACAGTAATTTGAATAGGAATTACATATTTTGACTCAATAAATATCCAATCATAAATTTAAAAATACCAAAGTAAATAATCTTATCAAATGGTCCTTGATCTATAATGATTTAAAAAATGAATAACTGACTTACATTTGAGTTATTTTCTTTTAAAAGACTGACAATACAAACACACATATATACACGATGGAGAAGGTATGGTATAAGGAGACCATAAAAAATTAATCTTCATCTCCACAAACTAGGAAACCACAACCGACCCCCTCCCCCAACATTCCTACACACACTCTCTGCTACCTAGATAAAACACTATAAAGTCAAATACAGTTGTCCCCAGTATTACAAACCTATAGTTGAGGCTGGAACAACGATCAAATGAGGACCATTATTACCCTCCTGATAGAGATATGCCAGAAATGCAATGGCTTGTATAGTTTTTCCTAGGCCCTAAAATTAAAAGTTTAAAAGATAATACATGAAATTTGAAAATAAACAAAGAACAAATAAATATTTGAAAATACAAAAGGAAAAGGAACATTTTTGTGCTGTATTCATTTTTGATTTTTCATAATGCAACTCTAAGAGAATTTCTACTATGTTCTTCTCAAATTGATCATCATCTCCAAATGCTGCTATAACTTAATCAGCAGGATGGATAGATCTTAATTGCTAATTCATACATAACACATATTAATGTGGAAGATTTTCTGCATTGCATGGAAAAGATATAATTTTAGTTATTGCTTATATCTAGCAAATATTTAATACACACCGGACAGAATGAGGATGATGTCCCAGGACTAAGTGGAGATAAACATATGCCCACTATATTATCCAGCAATTTCACTCTTAGGAATATAATCAAGAGATATCAGAGCATATGTCTACAAAAGGATTTGAGTAAGACTTCATAATTTTATTTTAGTAGGCAAACATTAGAAATAACCTACATATCCATCAACAGAAGAATGGATCAACAAATTGTGGTGTATTTATACTATGTACTACTACACAACATGACAATAAAAAAGAACACAAAGTACTGATACATGTAATAACACAGATGAATCCCAGTAACACTATGTTCCACCAAATGAACCAGAAACAAATAGTACACACTGTATAACCAGAAACATATCAATCTACGGTGTTAAAACAGTGGTGGTGGTAACGACAGGAAAACACAATGCGGAACGTTCTGGGATGATGGAAAATGTTGCTCTGGTTGGTGGTCATGTGGGTATAAATACATGTAAAAAGTCACTAAACTGTACATTTGTACATTTTATTGTAAGTAAATTAGACATCAATAAAATATTGGTTTTAAAAATGGCTACTAAAGAGGTTTAGCTCCTAAGGGGAACTAAACATTACCCAACTGTTAGGGACTGAATTGTGTCACCTCTAAAGCACATTATGTTCAAGCCCTAACCCCCAGTGTGACTGTATTTTCAGATAGGGCTTTTAAGCTAGTCATGGTGGCTCACACCTATAATCCCAGCACCACTTAGCAGGCCAAGGTGGGAGGATCACTTCAGCCCAGGAGTTCAAGACCGACCTGGGCAACATAGCAGGACCTCATCTCCACAAAAAATACAAACAATAGCTAGATGTGGTGGTCCACACCTGACAGTCCCAGCTACTTGGGAGGCTGAGGCAGGAGAATTGTTTGAGCCCAGGAGTTTGAGGTTGCAGTGAGCTATGACCACACCACTGCATTCCAGCCTGGGCGACAGAACAAGACTCTGTTTCTCTGTCTCAAAAAAAAAAAAACCAAAAAAACCAGAGAAAGGTTTTAAGAAGGAAATTAAGATTAAATGAGGTCATAAGGGTGGGGACTCAATCCAATATGACCGTGTCACTGTTAGACGTTAGACAACAAGAGAGATACCAGGGATGCACACACACAGAGAAAAGACCATGTGAGGATTCAACGAGAAAATGGTTGTCTGTAAGCCAGAGAAAGAGGCCTCACGAGTAATCCAAACTGATAATACCTCAATCTTGGTATTGAGCCTCCAGAATTGGGAAAAATAAATTTCTGTTGTTTAAGCCACTCAGTCTGTGGTATTTTGTATGGCAACCCTAGTTGTCTAAGCCACCAACTTAAAATATTGTGCTCTACAGGCTACAAAAAGAATGTCAGAATACACACCTCATTTGATGCCACCCACAATCTTATGATATAGAAATTATCTACATTTTATTAATATTAGTCCTGAGAGATTAGGTCACCTGGCAAGGATCAGACAGTCTATGAAAAGCAAAACTGGGACTCAAAACCCAAGTCTGATTTCCAAGCTGCACAGTTACACAACTGTAATGCTACAACTGCAATGCTATACATTCTATATGTACTTTCTATATTTTGAAATGCTATATATATTATTCACTTTTTCATTAAATCGCATATTTAATGACAGTATGAAATATGTGTGGGAATATGTCTTACAGTAGGAAAGATTAGTTTCCTAGTAGCTAACTAGGGAATAAATATCATTATCTTTGTTAATTTTTACTTTGGGAATTCAATACAAAGTGTAATACATATGTATTCAATAAACATTTTCTCTACTCGACACGACCCATTCTGAATATATACTTCTATCTTAATACAACATAAACTTTTAAAAAGTACTGCTGAAGGTAATATTAGATTAAAGGTCAAGTTTCTACATAACACCTGGACTATTGGCTGTAATGAACCTCCTAAACTTGCTTTAAGCAAATAGGATTTGGCGAAGAACAGACTTGGAGAGATATCTAATAAAAATAAAGTGGCTGAAATGATGTTGCTGATATATATGTGTGGATTTAATTTACAAACCAGGACAGGTATTTAAGTAAATTAAAACTTAAGGACAAATGGTCTTTTGTAAGGGAAATGTTTGATAGGGTGGAAAAGGAGGGGAGTAGCGGTACTGGGCTAATTAAGTCCTTAGCAGTAATAAGGTGGTAACAGCTGTTAACAGCTGGCTCCCAAACACACATACACACTTTTTTTCATGGGAGGCACAGAGCTTCAGAGTTAGTTTAAGTGACACTGGGTAAAGCATAGTTATCCTCTATACCTCAATTATCACACCAAAAAAAAGAAAAAAAACTTAAAAGGCAGCTATAGAAAAATTACATAGATTAAAATCTCACTTAATATTACATATTTATCTACATATATACACATGTACACATATAAACACCACACGCTTGCAGAAGAAAAATTCTAGAAAGATGGACAAAAACTAGAGCTTGTTTCTAGCTGGTAGGATTTTGGTGACTTTTATTTTTTTTGCCTTGTATATTTTTATGTAATGTCTAATTTTTAACACATGAATGTATTGATAAGATAATCAGAAAAACAATAAATCTATTTTCATTTTGGGCAGGAGTGAGAAGGCTAAAACTAACAGGCTAACCAAAACAGAGGAGATGAGAAAATATGAGATACTAAAGTGAGAGTAGTTAACTACAGTGGCAAGGAAAAATTTCATGTTTTAAATGACAGCTAGGATACCTATTAATGACACTTTGAATAATAAATCCTAGAAATAGAGTACACTTACCATTTCATCTGCCAAAATGCCGTTAAGTCCATGTTTATGCACCAATGCCAGCCAGTTCAAACCAACCTTCTGATAGGGCTTCAATGACAAACTGGCAAAGAGAGAGTTACCAAATATTACAGATTTATCAAGTTCAGGTTTACAATGCATATAAAAACTGAAATGCCTAGGTTTAGCCTTACCTTTTAACTTACTGTTATGAGCTATGCATACCTACTTCAGAAAATGAACCCAAAACATCATTTTTTTCCTTCTCAAACTTTATTCTGTATTTATTGATTTATTTCTTGTGGCAATAAGAATCAAATATTTCCATATTTGTCATAAGGTAATGCTGCCAAATTAACTCAATGAATTATTTGAATATTAACTATGATAACATATTACTAAGCTAATATTAACACTAGAAAATTAAATTGTACTGATTTGAGTTTTAGCACATTAAGGAGCTTAAAGTATTAGGACAAAAAACAAACATAACTTGCTACTTTGGACAGGCTGGTTTAATAAACACTTGCTGTGCATGCCAATCACCCCTAATGTCAGTGCTACGTATAATTCTGCAGTGTGCATGTAGGTGTGTGTTTATGTGTGCACTATGTACAAATGTAAACTTGCTAGACATCAATGCCATCAGCGAGTAGAAAACAGCATGCAAGTGTCAAAAATTTTATTTAATTTGGAAACACATAAACAGACTAATCCCTGGGAATGACTTGTTTGGAGGGTAACATGGGAAAGTTACAATGGATAAAAACAACAGTTTTTTTCTAAAAGTTTAAGTGGTTTTAAAATTAATAGCAGTTATCATTTACTAAACACCTATTATATATAGACAGAGATGTTTTTCAAGTATCACCTCATTTAGCCTTTTAAACATTCCATAAAGTAGCTATTATCATCACTTTAACTGATAAAAAAACTGAGGCTGAGTTTGCATAGCTGTAATTTGTCTGAGGTTGCACAGCTACAAAGTGTTACGGCTAAGATTTTAATTCAGGACCTCTACCTCATTCCAAAGCCTTCTCCTACTCACTAGAATAGCATATACCCAACATTAACATGAAGAAGAGAAGAGAAGGCCATGCCTCCCATTCTCCAGCTTTTATCCTCTCCCCTTAATTTCCTCAAACACCCTGTTTACTCAGTGAAGGAGTCTGGGCATAGCTATGGTATAAGAAATGGTGAAAGTGGGAAACCGTGAAATTGAGACTATTAGAACGGGGTAAAGCAGGAGGGATTGAAGGACATCTATGTTATATCAGAATCTAAGCTTCAACTAGGGTAGGCAATGAATAAAACAGTTCTCGTTTAACAAAATTAAACATATAGGTAGGAGAAAAATCAGCAGCATATCTAAGGTCTTTATAGTTCTTTTGCTGGATTTTTAAAAAAGGTCTTTTGTCTTCTTAGTCAATAAAATTTTTATGATACTACAAAGTGATAATAAATAGAACGTATTGTCATAGATATTTTAATTATTAGATCTAAAAGCATTCTTTCTACTATAGTAGCGGTGAGAGTAAATGTTAACATCGGAATATTTACCACATTCCAGACAATATGCTATAGGTTTTATAAGCATCATTGTAATATTTCAATTATAAAGTTGATAATTATCCCCAATTTTACAGATGAGACATTCACTGCGGCTCAGAGAAGTTAAGGAACTTGCCTGAGGTCACACAGCTAACCAGACCCACATCTGCAGTGGTAGAGTCATTATCCAATCCAGGTCTGATCCAGAACTCAGCCCTCAACCACTAAACAGCAAAAATGAAAAGTTCTCTGAGTCCCCCACCCCGCAAGGCCAACGCTGAGTTCTCCTTATTTTTCTGAATCCTTTAGTTTTAGTCGTCCTATATATATAAGGTTCACAATTCATGAGAAAGTGAACTTAATAAGGAAATTTAATAATGAAACTTAATAAGGTGGGCACATTACATCAATTTAAATAAATCCAATGGCCCACAGGCCATCCCAACATACAACCTATCATAAATAGCCAAAAACACACAAAAATCACTAAACAACTATATCAACAACACATGTTTGGAAAACAATCTATTTAACTGCCATAATTCTCATTATATATCAAATTTAAAATAGTGATGAGGAAAACTTAAAAATATCTACTACACAGAAATTTTCCTTTAAATAAAATTACCTAAAAATGTTTTGATCAAGACATTATGTGACTTTATTATATTGAAATATGTGTTTTATAATGTGTGTGTGTGTATATATATATATATATATTTTGCTCCTCTGTTACATCTGCCTAATTACAAGTAGCTTTCTGTTGCTTAGTACAAGTCCTGCCCATTACAGATCCTTTCTTCAGAATGTAAAAGGGTCAATGAAAATGCAGTTTTGATAAAGACTCTTTGCATCCAATTCCAGCTAATTTATTATGACAAATTTTTTAAAACAGGGTATTTTATAATTTTTTCTAGCAGGTTCTAATATTTAGATGCTCTATAATTATACCTCTCCTTCTATTTTGAAACTCTACAGTTTCCTAAGAATTTTCATGATTGAATAGGAACCCAAACCACCAATATACTATTAAGAGTGTAGGGATTTGCTCAGGTTTTCTTACTTAGTTAAGTGTTCTCTTCTGAGCAGAATACTAAAATATCTTTAAACTGAAGGTTTTCTTACCTTCCACTAAGGCAAAAGAAAACCAAGAAAAAGATGATTTAAAGATTTTCTGAGATCATGAAAGAAAATGAGGCAACAACTTATTTTGAAGTTACTTGCTTTGTTAGGAAAAACAAACAAGATCCTTCCATATAGTTACAATGATATCTTCACAGTGTGAAAACTAAATTGTGTTTAAATCTCCTGCCAGAGCCTGGGCACAGTGGCTCACTCCTGTAATCCTAGCACTCTGGGAGGTTGAGGCTGGTGGATTGCTTGAGGTCAGGAGTTCGAAACCAGCCTGAGCAAGAGCGAGACTCCATCTCTACTATAAATAGAAATAAATTAATTGGCCAACTAATTTATGTAGAAAAAATTAGCTGGGCATGGTGGCACATGCCTGTAGTCCCAGCTACTCAGGAGGCTAAGGCAGAAGGATTGCCTCTACTATAAGTAGAAAGAAATTAATTGGCCAACTAATATATATATAGAAAAAATTAGCCAGGCATGGTGGCACATGCCTGTAATCCCAGCTACTCGGGAGGCTGAGGCAGGAGGATTGCTTGAGCCCAGGAGTTTGAGGTTGCTGTGAGCTAGGCTGACGCCATGGCACTCACTCTAGCCAGGGCAACAAAGTGAGACTCTGTCTCAATAAATTAAATAAATAAATAAATAAATAAATCTCCTGTCAGAGAAACCAGTTTCAAAATTATTCTCAAAAGTGAGAAGGGCCTGAAATAGAAATAATGGGGGTATAGACAATGTACTAAAATTTGAGCTTAAAATGCAGAAATACAGAGGTAGAGGGACTTGTTTGAAGCAGTACCTACAACAAAATAGGTTAGGGATGCTAAATGACCAAAAGTTTCCAAAGTTCCAAAGTTGTGACATGACTGCTGAAAACACTACCACAACATTAATTTGTACTAATAGAAATACTCAAACTAAGACATTTACACCCTAGTGCTTTGAGTCAGTCAAAATACATGTGCAATATTAATTTGCATTTGCTGAACTGTGAAATGGCACCTAGCCCCTCTTTAGAAACGGTATGAAACCACTCTGCAATAAAAAACTAAACAGTTAACATTAATTTTGCTTCAAAGTAAATGACTCTATAGCAAAGTAAATTTTGCTACAGAGAACTTGTTCTGTTAAGAGAAAGACGTAAGCAAATGACAGGTTATTCCATCAGGATAGTTTTAATACTGTCCTCTGTGCTAATGAATCCTTTCCCAAGGCTAGGCAACAACTTTAAATGTCTACATACTAAGCAGCCACAATGCCTGGCCAGTACACCAAAGCAAAAATTGCTCGTGCAACTCTTACCTTGGCTGAAGAACAAAAACCAAGACAACAAATTCCACCCCCTCAAAGTGCATTTAAACAACCTCTAAAGAGACTATCCAAAGAGATTTTAGAAGCTGTACTCTGCATTAGACCCAAAGAGCACTTTAAAAAAAAATTTGGCCACCTATTAAATATTTAATTGAAAATAAACCTCAGTCTAATGGAAAGGACAGTTGATTACCTGATCATACTATTTACAAGTAACAGGTCTTTGTGAATGTGGGTTTAAGAGGGAAATTTTTAAGTTATGCAATAAAGCATTTGATTTTTAAAAAATCCAAATTACGATAAAGTAGACTCAACTGGGTAAGTCTTGTAGAATGAAGAACTCCCCACATCCAATGCTGGAGAACAAGAAGCAGCAGCTCCAACTACACTTTTAGGAGATGAATTTGCTGATATAGTTCTTTCTATGCAACACAGAAAAGAGCTTCTTTGTGGGAACTGCATCACGTTCCCCTACACCATCCCATAGCACCCTAGAAGGGCACAGAAAAGATTGTAGCTTACTATCAAGGCCAGCAACCATATCTTGTTTTTTTTTTTCATACCTTGATTTTCAGTCATTAACCTATGATCAGCAAATATGCTTTGATCATTAACTTAAAAAAATCAGAAATAAAATCACCAAGGTAATTAATTTTAATAAGATCCTACTGCTAATCTTATTAAAATACCTATCAGAAATATTCTGAACAGGTGTATAACTCATTTGTAAAGCTGCATAACATTGCAAAGTATAGGCTATGCCAGAATTCATTTCAATTATTCGCTGATTTTAGGAACATGAGTTGTTCCCATGTTTTTGCCACTATAAATGATGCCACAGTATTAACAATTTTATATATTTTTTTAAAGAGGAAGTATGCTGAACAGTTCTCAGTCTCCAAACTACTTAAAAATCAACAAATAAACTTTTAAAGGAAGTTCAAAACAATTTCCTCCACCCTAATCCCCCAAACACCATGCAAAATGTGGGTGTACACAATTACAAAAAGCCATTTTAATATGTATTGGCTGTTGGACAATTTTTAGTGTTTGTTTTATGCAGGGATCCTGACAAGGTATTTCACTGAAAGTAGCAGTTTTGGGAACTATGCATACTTATATAATCTATTTAATAAAAGTATCTGTCCTTTCTCTTTCTGATGTGTTTCTACCCCAAAGAAGATTTTAAAAATCTGGGCTTTTCCAACACAGATACAGTATATCACTTCTTTTTATTTATGATTAAAAAGAAAATGGGCTAAGACATTACGTGCCATTACAGAAAACCCTGGGGATTCTCTTCTAACATTAGCTGCTGTATCACTGTCTGTGCACAGTACAGAAATAAGTACAGACATTTTATACAACTGAGATAAAAATGTAATGAGTAAGTGTGTGCAACAATATTACCTTTGGTTTAGAATGGACGGTTGTTCTATGTTCCATCCACCTCCATTTCCAGTGAGCATGGTGACTTGTTTGGTCAGTTTATTTGAAATGTCTTCACATTTGTTCATAAGCCTTATAACTACATCCCTTTCTTGGATCAGTGTTTTACAGTTCCATATCAAATCTTCTGATAAGCCATTAGTTTTGGACATCTTTGTGAACTATGGCATGAAAAGAAAAATAATTTAATAGTTCAGATCTAGTAAACAGAAAGACAAACTCAATTTCTTTTTTTATGGGGGGGGGAAGTTCACTAATTTAAACTTTTTCTAATGAGTTTAATCAAGTGCTAAGAGAATCTGATTCTTAATATCCACATTTGAATTCCCACGTGTTTTATTTTGATATCGTACTGTCATTTCAAACTCATTATGTAAAAATAAAATGTATCTTCCCCCCAAAATGTATAATCTCAAACTTGTTACTCTGACCCTGGCAGCTGTTCTCTTATAGGAGCAACATAAACTAGTATTTGTTACTATCTCCTATCAAGTTTTTTTTCTTCAAAATCCTAAATCCACCTTTCTCTATTACCAAAGAATGTCAAATGTAATAAATGCATACCTGATCTTTTGTTTCCATTCTATTACATATTAAGATTAATATTTCTAAAACATATTTTCCCATAGTTAACAAAGTGCAGCCCCTCAAGTTTTTAAAACTCCAATTATTCATCACTTGATATTTTACTCCTATACTGAGACTGTTACTTGGAAAGATATTACATGAATCAAAAGTTAACTACAATCAATGCAATAATTCAATAAAAACTTTTTAAACCAATTTCAATATAACATTTATATAAATGTTTTGCATGAAAACTCACAGAATTTCTTTCAAAATGTATTTGTTCTTATTTTTCAAAAGGAGATGCTGAATATTTCATATGTAAAACCTATACCAGAATTAGAATTTTCTTTACAGATAGCTGAAAAAATATACCTTACATATTTTCAGTGAAAAAGATAAGAAAGCCCAAAAGCTATTTGAAAATTTCTTGGGCAAAATAAAAAGAAATCCCATAATCCAGAAGCGAATAAAGGAAACTAAAATAAAACCATCTGTTAGGATAACACCACACAAGATTCATGTCATCTTATTTAGCATATTCTTCCAAGTTACAACAAGAATCACATTAACAACTCTAAATAATCCCTCTGTTCACAGTATTTCTAAATTCAGAGAGAAGCTCTAGCAACAGAAATTCAGTACTTCCAGGAAATACTAAGATAATTTCATAAAAATGCAGTTTATAACAATATACATTTTCCATATTTACCCTAGAATGCCTTGGTAAGATAAAAAAATATCCAATCTATTCCAAAGCCATGTTGTTAACCTACAGAGGATTTAAAAACACCCCCAAAACAAAAAACAACTTAGCACTTCACAAAATAGCACTATATAGGTACTAAGTTATCGGCATGCCACTTTACATTTTTTCAAAGGGACAATACTGACAATTACAACCCTATTTTGTGTTTTTCAGGCAAAAAAAAGATCTATACATAAACAGAAGGATTGATAAGAATCTTTTGGGGAGGTTCTATTAGAATTTTTAATTAAAATATTTTTATTTTTAAATAGAACCAAAAAATTATAGGCCAAAAAGCCAATCTCATGCCTACTGTAGTGTGTGAGTACATGTGAGAGAAAAACACCAAGATTAAGCAGGAAATAAGAAACGAACATACACTGTGTACTGTTTATGTACCAGGAATTACTAGATGTCTCTTATTTAGCAATTCATTAAATCCTCATAACAATTGCAGTATTAGTCTGCTCATTCTAGATGAATAAACTAAGGTTCAATTTCCAAGGTCACAAAGCCAGATAAAAGAAAAAGTCCATGTTCTTTTTGCTGTAATTAGTACCTGTACAAAGGGATTCACCTCATTGTCAGGAAAATGAGATCCTAAGGCCACAGTTGATCAGCTGGTCTACAGTACAACCAGACCCAACTGGAGCAGGTGGTAACATTCCTGAAAAAATTTCCTCGAGATGATGAAACTGTTAGAATAACCAAGGTGTCTAAAATCTGAGAGGGGAAATTTAGGCAACTGGTGAAGAGTTTAAGGTTGAAGTAATGATAGGTATATAAAGGCCAGATGTGGTGGCTCATGCCGGTAATCCCAGCACTTTGGGAGGACAGGCAGGAGGATCACTAGAGGCCAAGAGTTCATGAGACCAGTCTGGGCAGCAGCACAAGACCTCACCTCAAAACAAAACAAAACAAAAATTAGCTGGGCATGGTGGTGCACGCCTGTAGCTTTAGCTATGGGAGGCTGAGGCAGGAAATCACTTGAACCCAGGACCTCAAGGTTACAGTGAGCTGCAATGGTGCCAAGGCAGTACAGCCTGGGGAAACTCTGTCTCTTTAAGAAAAAAACAGATAATAGAAACCCAATACTTCTACAATATCTTCATTAAGTTGGGGACATGGAGGAACAGGGGGGTTGGCACTTAAGGAAAGGTGTGGGAACATTCTACTGCCACCATGATACTGTTTTCCAAACACAAAAAAGCATTTAATAATCATTTAGGTTACTTAACTTCACCAAAAAGGATATAAGAACTATATACGTACTCTTTAAGTGGAGGATCTGTTAGTAAATCTCAAGTTGTAAGTGAGCAGATAAAATAAGACCCTGTTTATTTTTTATTTTTATTTTTTTCTGAGACAGAGTCTCACTTTGTTGCCCAGGCTAGAGTGGGTGCCGTGGCATCCGCCTAGCTCACAGCAACCTCAAACTCCTGGGCTCAAGCGATCCTCCTGCCTCAGCCTCCCGAGTAGCTGGGACTACAGGCATGCGCCACCATGCCCGGCTAATTTTTTCTCTATATATTAGTTGGCCAATTAATTTCTTTCTACTTATAGTAGAGACGGGGGTCTCGCTCTTGCTCAGGCTGGTTTCAAACTCCTGACCTCGAGCAATCTGCCTGCCTCAGCCTCCCAGAGTGCTAGGATTATAGGCGTGAGCCACCGCGCCCGGCCAAGACCCTGTTCATATAGTATAAAACACACAAATGTATACATAAATAGATGATGCTCAAAACATCTTAAATCGTGGGTATCTTTAGTAGAATTTGGGGTAAATTTTACTTTCTTCTTTGTTTATACATGTAGTATTTCAATTTTAGACAAATCATTTTCAAAAAATGATAAAGCTATTTTTCAGGGGGAAGAAAAGTTAAAAATGTAATTGCTATTTGCTGGATAATTACATGGGAAAACCATCAATATGGTGCTGATCGTTATCTCTTCCATTAAAAACTCATAAATATAGCTCTATGGACTTTTTTCGTTCAAAAATAGAGTCAGCAACTGAAGTACCCCTCTCTTGCCACGGTGTGTCACTCTTACTGTACAAATATTTTTGAAAATTGTTTAAAATGGGATTCAATTCTCAAATTATCGAATCCCCACTTAACAAGTAACAGTATTCAGGACAGTTTTAATCTTATTCATTATTGTACATACCTGACAGTAGCCTATAAAGTACTCAGAATACCTTTACAATTTTTTAAATAAAAGTTTATCAAATTTATACAAATTAAAACAAAGCCTGAATAAAGTTTATTGAAGCCACCCTATCTGGAAGGCAGAAACACAAATTACAGTGCCTCAAGTGACAAATTCAGACATACATTTTACAGAAAAGACTGGGAAAACAAAGCAAAAAAGAAAATCTGTGGTCTAGCAGATGAAAGCACCATGAGGAAGACAAAGTGTTTTACATGGACTAAACCTGGACGCTTGGTTAACAACACTCAAGGAAAACTGCATCTACACAGATTTAAATGTGAACAAAGTAGATGCATATATGAGAGGTTTCTTAGGTTGAGCTATTCATGAATTGATTCCCTGACGACTGAATGCTGCATTGGTCAGTATAAATACATTACTCTTCTGATTAATGTATACAGGTGCAATGTAGTAAGAGTTATAGACATAATAGTAGCCTTGACTTTGCACAAGGGTAGACAAAAATTCAGTAAGTGATTGATGAACTGATGCCATCAAATGTGTGACATCTGGCAATAAAAATTTCAATTTCACCACATTAACAGTGTAGGTTTTTTAAACTAATGACATTGTTGGCTTACTACATTTCCAAAATCCACTTGATTTAATAATGTGGCTTTCTTACAACGAGCACCTACTGCTAATATGCAGAAAAACTGTAGGTAAAATAGAAAAATGAAGAAAATCTAAAAAACAATGCTTAAATTTTGACTACAAGAAAGAGTATAATGCTGCAAATATAACTGCTCTCTCAGGTAATGTATTTATTTTAAAATAACCCAAATTTTCCTTATGTAAATGAGTGTGACTAGAATTTCTGAAATCTTTCTAGTTTTAAAAAAAAGTATAATTCTCTGACAAAAAATTCATAATACCAAAAAGTGTGTAATCTTCAGAATTAAAATTATTGTGATTAGAGTACAGAGTGATAGTATGCAAGGATTTTATATTTAATGTTACATATCATATTATACTTAGTTACATTATATGACTAATACTTTGGAGAAAAACTCAATAATGATATATGACTTTTCGGATGTTGTTTTAAAAGGTACTGCTAATGTAATTTTTACATTCAAATTACTTTTATAATAAAAAAGACAATGAAATACTAATGATTACATTTAATCATTTGATAATTAATAATGTTAAAGAAACTTCATTTTTAACAAAAATCACAAAATGTATATATGTACTTGATTCATGGGCTCAGTATGCATTGTTTGATGAAATATTCGTGAATTTTATAGTTCTATGATATTCCCCAAGTTTTAAGATTAAAACAGCTTCAACAATAATTTTAAAGAATTGACTAGATATTTTCAGGCTGTTCTTATTATATAATACCTTTTTCATTAAAGTATGACTGAGTGGCATGATTAAAGCTTCAACTAATTCTCACAGAAATTTCTAACTGCAGCAGCTACCAAAACAAAAATGTGGGGTTTTTTTCACTTGTTTCTTTTTGAAGTTGTTTAGAGGTACATTATCAAACCTCACCAATTGATAGGGAAGGAGCTAATCATATAGTTTTTTTAACAAAACATGCATAATATTGACTTTACCTCTGATTATTTTATCAAGATATTAAATTGCTCTATAAACCAGTCACACTCAAAATTTTAAAGGTTTTTTAAAGGAGAAGCTACAAGTTCTAAGCCAATTAAAATTTAAAGCTTATGTACATTTACTTGCTAATTTAAATTATTAATTTGCAAAAACTCCTTTCCCTGCTTTGCTCAGGACAGCAAATCACTATATTCATTGGACTCAAGTAGAATGCGCTTTACTTTTAAGGTACTTTTTAAACTGTTACATAAAATACTCAATATTTGGATGGATGGTTAGAACAAACAATCTAGTCTTTATATTCAACTTTTAGAAGGGGCAAGATGTTAAGAGGTTTAAATAAGTAGCACACAATCTCTAAATTCATGTCAAGACTAATTTAAACTATGCCGATTAATTAGTAGGAGAAATAGGCTTTCTACATTTTAAGTTGCTGAGTATTTTTAAAAACATCTGGCACATATATCTCTGGTAAAACTGTATAATTTACTTTTACTGTAAGATATTTGGGCAAGTAGTTACAGTGACTAAACAAACTAGTGCAGATAATTGCATTCCTTATTAAATAAATTAGAATCTCAACAAGCCTGAGCAACCCAACTCGGCAATAACATAGGAGACCATTAAAGATTAAAAGAAAGAAGAAAAGGAAGAAAAGAAGAACAAGAAAGCCCTTCAGCAAATACTTTAACAAATAAATCACTCATGCAAAGCCAAACAAGTTTTGAAAGGGCCTGCTTTGACAGATGTTCCCTGGAAAAGCAAAGGCTTCGGGCAAAACGAATAGTTTTATTTTTTTTTAAAGCTATTAAATACTAGTAATGTTGCTTCTGTATTTTTGAAATATTTTAATTTTTAAAAATTGCTTTTTACAACCACTGTTCAGGGACCTTACCTATCGCCACTTCAAGACACTCACCAAGGGCACTCATGTTCATTTAGATTTGTCACAAGTATATAATTAATCACAAAAGCAACTGTGCTTCCTAATTTAGGGAATAAAACTTCCTAAAAAGTTTTATAAGAGTCACTTCGTCTTCTTAAGCTGTAAAAAATCATCCATATTGCAGCAGGGCCTATATATAATTCATGCTTTAAAAGCTTACATTCCCACCAGAGTCAAAGCAAAATTTAAAAGAGTTCTTATACTCTCTATATGAATAAGACTTGATGACTTGACATTTATAAAACTCAAAACGCAAGTTATTTTGGATAAGACTGGTTTACAGAAAATCAAATTCCAGAAAATGATCATGCAAAGTGTACTTACCAATGCTTATGCTTTCCCTTCACCTAACGCTTGAATTCTAGGCTTCCAGAAACTTTTCTATCTTTCCAATTAAAAACGCTGCAGCCAGCTACACTCCATAAAATGGCCGCGTTGTTTAACCAAGAAAAACATGTTAGAGATTGAGCTGTCACTTTTAGAAGAAAAAAAGAAAATAAACAATTGCTTCTTTTGTGGTGAAGCATAAAACACTTAGGCTGGCATTTTCAATCATGGAGCTCCCCTGGACGTTGCTATTGCTCTTCAAGTAGTTGCAGTAAAATTTCTGCCACATTCTTGCTTTCTGCATGGTGTCTCAGCAGTCACAGATCAGAACAGGCTAGCAAACAACTCCTTCCTAAATGTAAGCTCTAATTTCTTCTTCTGCAGTGAAATGAACCAAGTTTCTATGCAAAAGAATGAGTGACAGTATTCCCAGCCAATCAGCTTGGGTTTTTTCAGGAAAATCACCCCTTAATTCATTCAAAATTAGGTCATATGACACTATTTGTAATACTATTGGCTTACAATGAAAGTAATGTTTGACTCTACACAGGATAAGGCCACCCATCTATGCCTCCCTGGGCTGAAGACAACTTGACTATAACCGGTACTGTGAATTAAACACGCACACACACACACACACACACACACACACACACACACACACACACACACAGACACACACACACATAGGGGGAGAACAAAGAATGTAGCCTTACCAGAGCTTCCCAACAATTAAAGGGCCGGAGTTCTGTTATCTTCTGAGCCTTTTTCTGAGAACACTGAGGAATCAAAGTAAGTTCACCAATCGAAGCATCTTGAAGGAAGTGAAGAATTTTACCTTTATAGCCATCCTCCATCACCTCTTCACCACTACTATAGTCCTCATCTAGTGAGCTACCGGCATCAGAGCCTGAATCGTACTCAGAGTCTTCAATGACTCTCTTTGGGTTAAATACATTTTTTTTCCGTTTCTTGTTAAAACCATTTTGTGGTTTCATGGAAAATTTCTGTTTTAGTTTTGTTTTAGCTGCATTTTTAGGATCACTTTGACTCCTTGAAGAAACTTCCTTTCCATTCGGAACTTCACTTTGTGACGCAAATTGCATATCTGTGTACAAAGAACGATAAAACCAGCAGCTAAATTAAAAACATATAAATTAAATATAGAGATATGACTTCAAATAAGAACAAAATACTTAAACATTTATTATTCCTTTAGAATACAGAAGAATTCAACCATAATTTATTGTTAAGTCTTGAGAACACTTAGACTTTGAAGTCATACAAGTTAAAATAATTAGTTTCAAAAGCAAGTAATAGCCTGTTTTTTTAAATAAATATAAATTTCCATTTTCTATTAAAGGTCTTGAGAACATAAACGGCACCTGCATATCCATAAGATGTCCCAGATGCTACTTAGCAGCCCCACCTGCTATGCCAACACTAAGGGGTAGAGCAAAACAATGCTCATCCTACTACGAAACTTACTAATAAAACTGTCTCTGTTTCAACTATCCATATTATAATTATATTTTCCATTACTATCTCCATTATGCAGAGTTCATCATTGCTTAAAAAATTATTCAATTATCAAAAAGCACCACTACTTTATCACTGACTACTCTATAGTATTTCATGGAATCCTAAGATGTCAGTGAATAAAGGTACACTGTTATTTTTTGTACCAGTA
>VSMD01130320.1:0-38764 GCA_008750895.1 Mirza zaza | reverse complement strand
CCATCCATGTTGCTACAAATGACAGGATTTCATTCTTTTTTATGGCTGAATAGTATTCCACTGTGTGTGTATATATCACATTTTCTTTATCCATTCATTTTTTGTTGTATACCTAAGTTGATTTCATACCTTGAATATCGTGAATAGTGCTGCAATAAACATGGGGGTGCAAATTTATCTTCGATATAATGATTTCCTTTGGATAAATTCCTAGTAGTGGGACTGCTGGATCACATGGTAGTTCTATTTATAGTTTGTTTTTAATGGAACTGCCATACTGTTCTTCATAGTGGCTATACTAGTTTACATTCTCACCAACAGTGTATAAGAGTTCGCTTTCTTCCACATCATGCCAGCATTTGATATTTTTTGTCTTTTTGATAATAGCCATCCTAACTGTGATGAAATGATATTTTATTGTGGTTTTGATTTGCATTTCTGTGATGATTAATGACACTGAGCATTTTTCCATATATTTCTTGGCCATTTACATGTTTTCTTGGCCATTTACATTTTTTTTTTTTAAGAAATGTCTGTTCAGATCACTTGCCCATTTTTTAATCAGATCGTTGGGGTTTTTTGCTGTTGAGTTCCCTGTATATTATAAATATTAATCCTGTCGGGTGAGTATTATAGTTTGCAAATATTTTCTCCCATTCTCTAGGTTGTCTTTTCACTCTGTTGATTGTTTCCTTTGCTATGCAGATTGATTCTTTGCTATGCAGAAACTTTTTAGTTTGATATAATCCCATGTGTTTATTTTTGCTTTTGTTGCTGTGCTTTTGAGGTCTTATTCATAAAATCTTTTCCCAGACCAATGTCCTGAATCGTTTCCCCTATGCTTTCTTTTAGTAGTTTCATTGTTTCAAGTCTTACATTTAGGTCTTTAATCTATTTTGATTTTTTTTACAGAGAGGTGGGAGTCTAGTTTCATTCTTCTACATATGGATATGCAGTTTTCCCAGCATAATTTATTGAAGAGATTGTCCTTTCACCAATGAGTGTTTCTGGCACCTTTCTCAAGCTATATTTGTCCATTTGAGCATGATTAGAAAGCATTCTACTACCATAGCAAAATTTAGGTTTGCTTTGAGCCAGAAACCATTAATGACTAATGGTTTAGGAGGCTCCTAGGGACATCTGGGTGTAAGTTGATACTGACCTTATTCAGTGCTTATGTTGACTCATTTTCCTAAACAACTTGGTCAAATAAATGACTCGTCAATTCTATTTCAGATTGAATATGTCTCCAGGGAAGTCATCAGATGGTAACAACTGCTGGCCAACTGCATGAAAGACTTTTGCATAGGCTGCAGTTTGTTCGATGAAACCTTTATCAGGCAAATTGATCTTGAATCCTTTTCAATTTTTTGAAGCACAGTCAACATTAGTGTTTAAAAGTTACCAGGTCAGATATACAACCTTCTTAGGTTATAGATATAAAAAACTAGACTATGTAAGAAAGAACTTGGTTTAGCTACTAGTTAGCTGGTTAACCTCTCTGAGCTTTAATTTCCCCATTGTTTAGACAGGGGAGATAATAGTACCTTTCTCACAGTATAAGAATTAAATTATATAAACATATGGGATTGCAATGAATGCTATTACAGCTGTGTAAGTGGCATTGGTGGTAGTTAGTGGTCCAACTGGCATTACTAATTCTTCATTTCATTTCTTGAAGTGTTCTCAAGAATGTGATTTTTTTTAGGGACCTAAACTTAGAACATGAAAAATTAAATCTACCTATTCATCAATTGATTGATTAATAAATACAGATATAGATACTAAAAATAAACCATATACTAATTGTAAATCTTTGGTGAGTAGATCGGTAGTACCTAAATTTTCATATTTGCCATTTTCTTCTGTTTCTGATAAGACTTGACTCAGTAGTTCAAAAAATGGTACCACAAATAAAAGAAGATATTTTGATCAAATACTAGCAGGATCTTCTCTGACAGGACAAAAGATAGAGAGAGAAACCATGGAAAATTCTCAAATCTGATTATTTTAGAGTTTGTCATACTCTGAAATACTTAAGAAATTATTGGCTTTATAAATATTACTCTCATATCTGGTTTAGAAGTTAGAATTGCTCTGCCATTTGCCATGTAGACTTGGACAGCTCCTTTAGCTTATTTATACCTCAGTTTCCTCATTTGTCAGTTGAGAGAGTTGGATAAGATAGTCCCTTTCAACTATAAAACAAACACAATCCTATGATACTGTTGCCAAGTGTCATTAAATACAGATGGTTGACACCACTAAATAATCATTGTGTTCAATTTCAACAGAGCCCTCATTGCTACTCAATAATCCTTGTATGCACCCCTTAGTACACCCTTCACAATAATTGCCCCAAAGCCTCACCAGTCTCCTCAAATGCCCATCCCACTCTACCATCTACATTGGGCAAATGTGGATCCAAAATAATGAATACTTCAAGTAGGCACAGACCAGCTATTAGCAACTGGTTTGCGAGGAGCAAGCAGCACGATGATTATACCTCTTAAGATAGTTTTGGTAGAGCCACCTCATGCACACTGATGATGAACATCACCATGTGGAATGCAATGCCTTTTCTATATTTTGGTTCATCTGTCATTTTTTTCATATGTCTATTTAAAGACTAAAAATTGGAAATATGCGTAAATGCCACAAATCTAAAAAAAAAGGTTGATAGTGTACCCATTATGTTAATTAAATCCTACCCCCTTATTTTGCTCTTCTAAGAAATTGTTAAATGACCTAAGTGCTAAACTTAAATGGTTGGTCCTGACAGTAGGGCCATTTCACAGTAACAGTGAAATACAGAGAATATGTTAAAATTAGAATAAGCTTTAAAAAGAATTATATACTCCGACCAAGGTGAGAAAATTAGCTGAAATATCTGCCAAGGGAAAATGGAAAGTTCTAAGATACCAGATGTCTCTGTGGGTTCCAAATTTGGAATTCTCTGTCGCCTTTAAAATCTTCCTTCAGAAGTATCATGACTTACAATGCATGTGGTTTGGCATATGGGCTGTTATTTTGCATTTCTAGACTCTGAGTCTGTCTTTTCAATCAGAATCTAAGCTATTTTGTTCAGTTCTATGGTATCTTGGGATACATGGGCTTTCAAGAAAATGAAGCAAAGAAAAAAATGACTTCTTATCTCCACCTCCATTTCTTTATAAAGATCCGCCAGACAAGACTTCAGGCCCAAGGAAGTGTAACTGATATCTTTCCTTTCTGGAGGTCTTTTTGAGTGCTTCTTTTGTGGAAGAATAGAAGATACAGATGGCTCTCCCCATGTCAACAAAAATTAATTTTTTGAATATTAAGTGAAATTTTCATAGAGGGCAATTTGGACTCTTCGTCTACAGTTATATTTCTCTCTTCAACACCAGCCGCTTCCTGAATCTGCCTACTGAGAACCAACTATGACACCTGTGCTTGATTGTAGGCAATCAAGGCAGTGAGACAATTTATTATGAAAGACAATTATTTGCTTAGCAATGATAGTTAAATTGAAGATGACTAACTGATGGCAGAAGAGCAAGCAGTTAAAACCCAAATGAGAAAGACCTCTAATATAAAAAAGGTAAAAGAAGTAACTATTTCAAAACGGAGACATGCAATAATTCATTTAGACCTCATTTTTCTTAATATTGTGTTACAGGAATATTCAAGATAGAATTCACTAGATGGAATACATTATGTTGGGGGTAAATTACTGATTTGTAAACATCACCTAGCAAACTTAAACATGAGTAACTTCTCAATTTATCTGCATTTTCAATTGTTTTAAAATCAATTGTTAAAATGCAAAGAAAGTCTAACTGGATAGTTTCATATCTGCCAACATATAAATAATGTAAAATGTCTAAAAACCATCCCTTTCTTCTATCCGTGAAGAAACTAGTACAAAAATGAGTTGAAAACTGCTTTTCATAAACATACTAAAATACTATTTTAAAAATAGTGACAAACCTCTTTGAAAAATGACTTCTGTAATGAAAAATCTATTTGGATAGTACCATTATACATACTATTTAAACATTTATGGGAAAAGTGGAACAGCCAGGAGAGTAGCTAATAGTTGAAACAAGAGAATATAGATGCCCTATATCACAAACTATCTCCTGGTAGAGGCTGATGGGTCTGGAAATTAGAGGAGATAATCCTAGACTTGTTTTTGCTTTTATTTGATACCCAGAGAGAAGCAGCCATAAAGGAGTTAAGGAGAAAAAAAAGATGAAGGCATATTTTGAAGCTGGAACTTCTTAGGTTTATAATAATGAAATAGCTGAAAAGCACAGAAGTATGATACGGTGAACCACAAGCTCCAGAATGTTAAGTTAAACCCAGTCAGGAGAAACAACCTGCTTTTCTCTGTGAATGAACAATTAGGAAGTTTTCTGACTGGAGGGCTGGAACCTTAGGTGAGGAAAGGGCCATGTTCTGAAGACTCTGCTGAGCCACAGGAGACAGAGGGAGACGTAGAAGTCACAGTCTGGGAAACCGGCAAAGCTTAATTGCACAACAGCCTTTTCCACTCTTCCTTGCCCAGGGAATCATAATGCTACAAGTAGAGGAGGGGAGGTGTCAATGTGCCCAGCCCCAGAAAATGACTCCTGGTTTGTCTAATCCAAGAACAGCAATCCTATTCTCCTTTGCTAGCTAATCATTTTTGCCAGTATTCCCTGAAGCTATGGGGTTGCAGGATCATGTGACCCAGTTCTTGCAAGTCATCAAGGGAGGTCTAATAAGGATCTTCTGGGAGAGACTTGTCTTCCTGACACAACAAAACCCCTTTCCTCTAGCCCATTCTCTGAATCAAACATTGTGGCATGAAGACATAATTCTTCCTCCAAGCCCTTTTGTAGCTTAAGGACCAAAATCATCAATAAGCTGAAGAGGACAGAGCAGAAAAAAAAGTCCTGGCTCCTTGATATGAACTTTGGGCTTCTGTATCAAATCTAGAACCACCTACTCCTAGACTTTTCACTCTATGAGCAATTAAAGTCCTTTATTTTTGAAGTCTCTGTTAGTTAAGAATTGTGTTACCTGCTGATGAATGAGTATTAACTGATACAGACTTTGACTGTAAAAATAAGAGTGCCCCTTCTTCCCATGATTCATGGACAGTGATAGTGCACTTTGCAATGGCTACCCCTGGAGAAGACAGAAGAGAGCAAGAGATAAAGTTCTGCTGGTAACAAAGGAGAGGGAATCCACATTCAGAGGTATATCTGTATATTTTTTCTACCTCCAGTAATGAAGTTTCCCATAATCAAGTGTGAGAGGACACATGCTTTCCATGAACAGAAGCAATACCAGAGATGAAAAAGCCACTGGTAAGACATTAAGCCAACTCTTCAATCAGTTCTGTGTCTCACTGTGTGACATTTTGTTTCATTTGGCATTTATATGAAAAGTTTACTAGAAACAGACATTTTGTTTCTAAGAGACATCAGGGAATTAAATAATGTCTAGAAATTTCCCAGATGGTAGTTCATATATATTGAACCTCAGATATGTTTTATGGTTTTATTTAAATATGTGTTCATGTATACACACACACACAATTGTATTTAAAGATAGGAGTTAAATTTTAAATTCCTCTAAGATTCTATTATAAATTTCTCAAACTCAGTGAGAGTCCACAGTGTAACACACTAACTAAAGAACTAAAATTAATTGACAAAAAGAAAACTTTAAAAACTCAATAAATATTGATTTTATACTGCAGACATATTGTATTATCTAAGTGTTGTGTAACTTCTTATTCATAAACTCAATATAACTTTTTGGGTTTCCTTAAACATCTAAAGAAGCAAAAAAAAAAAAAAAGGGTGATGGTAATAACAATGTGATTATAAATGTAATAAAACTGTAGGTCTATGCCTAATTTGAAGCTTTGTTTTGTCATCAGTCTTCCATTCCTAGCTTTGATTGTGCTACTGATTTGGAGCTAAATTTTCTTAGCTCTTCTTTTCCCTGCAAAGTCTACACCAATGCCCAACTTCGGCCTTTATCTTTTGCCTTTATTATGAGCACAAAAAATAGGCTGGAGCATCTTTTTTTAGAGTGAAAAAAAAAAAAAGTTCTCACACTTGCATAACTCATGCAGTTGAAATGGCCTGAAATCAACAGTCCCCAGAAAAGCATCTTTGAAAAGACACCGAGCCTGAAAATCAGCAACTGCAAAGTAGTACTTTGAAAAGAATAGTAAGGAAAAACTCCTGTGAAACTGTACTGGAGAGATAAAAATATCTAGAATGAGAAGATAGTCACTTTGGAAACTTTCTCTATGGTTTTGAAAATTGTGTATGTCTGAGCTTTTGGGTTTTTTTTTTAAATCCCTAAAATTTTCCTGGGATTACAGATGTTTGAATTTCCCAAATTGGCTATGCAACTTTTGGTAGGAAAATTAGATTTCCAGAATAGCTTCTTCACTGAATAAAACATTAGGATAATTATTTAGTTTGCAGAAGAAATGAGAAGGACTGAGTATGTCTAAGTCCCCCCAAAAGGGTAAAGGAAAGGTGTAGATACAGAAACAAAATGCACAGCTCAAGAAGTGGCCAAGTCTGTTATCTACCATGAGTTAATTTTTTTTCTGTGAGGTGAGAGGTACGGATCCTGTTTCAGTCTTCTACATGTGGCTGTCCAACTTTCCTAGCACCATTTATTGAATAAGGATTCTTAACCGTAGTGTATGTTTTTGTCTGCTTTGTTAAAGATTAGATGGCTATATGAGGATGATTTTATATCTAGCTTCTCAGTTTTGTGCCATTGGTTTATATCCCTGTTCTTGTGCTAGTGATATGCTGTTTTAGTTACTATAGCCTTGTAGTATAGCTTGAAGTCTGAGGAACTGATGTCTCCCAATTTGTTCTTTTTGCTTAAGACTGGTTTTGCTATACAGGGTCTTCTCTGGTTCCATACAAACTGTACAATTATTTTTTCTAGGTCTGCAAAATATGATTTTGGTATTTTAATAGGGATTGCATTGAATCTGTAGATCATTTGGGGTAGTATAGACATTTTAACAATGTTGATTCTGCCAACCCATGAGCATAGTATGGTTTTCCACCTGTTTACATATTCTATTTCCTTTCTCAGTGTTTCCTAATTCTCCCTGTAGAGGTCTTTCACCTCCTTAGTTAAATATATTCCTAGGTATTTTATTTTCTTTGTTGCTATTGTGAAGAGTATTGAGTCTTTGATTTGGTTCTGTGTGACTGTTGTTGGCATATAGGAATAGTACTGATTTCTGTACATTGATTTTGTAACCTGAGACTTTTCTGAATTTGCATATCAATTTGCATATCAATTCCAGTAGTCTCATGGCAGAATCTTTGGTGTTTTCTAACATAAGATCATATCGTCAGCAAAGAGTGATAGAGTGACCTCTTCTGCCCCAATTTGGATGGCCTTGATTTGCTTCTCTTGTCTGATTACTCTGGCTAGGACATCCAGCACTATGTTGAATAGAAGAGAGGGCAACTTTGCATGGTTCCAGTTCTAAGCAGGGATGTCTTCAATATTTTCCCATTCGGTATGATATTGGCTGTGGGTTTGTCATATATGGTTTTTACCATTTTGAGGTAAGTCTCATCTATGCCTCTTTTGTTAAGTGTTCTTATCATAAAAGGGTGCTGAAACCTAAGGCATGAAACTATAAGAATTCTACAAGAAAATGTTAGAAAAATATCTATACCCTATAGATATAGTCCTAGGTGAAGAATTTATGAATATGACCCAAAAGTGATCACACAACAATAAAAATAAACAAATGGGACCTGCTCAAATTAAAAAGCTTCTGTGCAGCTAAGAAAATAATCACTGTAGTGCATAGACAACCTACAGGATGGAAGAAAATATTTGCCTTCTATATATCTGATAAAGAACTGATAACTAAAATCTACATAGAACTCAGGAAAATCAGCAAGAAAAAAATCAAACAACCGCATTAAAAAGCAGGCAAAGGACATGAACAGAAACTTTTTGAAAGAAGATAGACTAATGGCCAATAAACATATGAAAAAATTGCTTAACATCTCTACTCATCAGGGAAATGCACATCAAAACCACAATGAGATATCACTTAATTCCAGTAAGAATGGCTTTTATCAGAAAGTCCCAAAACAATAAATGTTGGCATGCATGTGGAGAAATAGGAACACTCATACACTGCTGGTGGGACTGCAAACTAGTACAACCTCTGTGGAAAGTAATATGGAGATACCTCATAGAGTTAGCTCGCTCTCTCACTCTCTCTCTCTCTCTCTCTCTCACGTACACACACACACACACACACAAAAGTGAGGGCATGGAGGGACCATGTCCTACAATGCCTGTAGGATTTGTCCTGGAACAAGGAAGGTCTGTCAGTGTCTGTGTGTGAACAGATAAGGGGCGCCAAGATTTGTGTGAGTTCCTGAGAAAGCATGATTAGGTTCTTGGGTTCTCTTGGGATAAGGCCTGGGGCATGTCACTGAATGTTGGCAATTATCTCCTTTACGTTCCCACACAACACTCTCAGACTTGTGGGAATTTCATTTTCCCTTTTTCTCTCTTTCCCATCTGGAAAATATGTGGATATTTGTGTTTACTTCCTATTGCCTCTGTGATCCTGGGTCTGTGCTAGGTTTTGCTGCTCTTTCCTAGACACAGATGTGTAAGGTATATCCTCATCTCTCCTTCCTTCCCTCTGCTGGTAGTTGTTTACGACACAGCTACTTTTTATCTTTTTTGTTGAAAACAACTTCATTGCCTTAATTTGCCTGAATTCATATTATGTCAGTGAAACATCATATAAAACTCTGAGCTCTTACTCCAAGGTCTGGTACAATTTGGGTATGCTCAGGGATGAATACAAACCAGGTGATCTTTAATTGTTTGAACCAATCTAAAGACTATTTGGTCCTTGGAGCTTCTGGGATGCTGGAGTGGTCGCTACCTCTGAGCTGGGGTGCATCATTGAGAGCTCTTGGCTCATACATTTGCCTAACATAAACATAGGAAATGTACTGGAGAATATGAGAGTAGGATTAATATATTTACAAGACCAATAAAAGGTCAGAAGTACAGGCCATGTTCTAACAGGAAAGAGTGTTTAGAGTGCTGAGAAAGAGAAACCTTAGCAATGTCCCCACATTAGGGACATTCATGTCATCATACCACTGTTGCAATGAGTGAGCACCAAAGGTCACTTCTGTGTTTGGTTTAATTACCCAATGTTCAAAGGACTAGTAAAGACCTCCCAACTGCCTGAACAGAGGTTGCATGCCTTTTCTGGAACCTCTAACCCATTGAGCTCTATAGTAAGAAGCACAAACCTGGATTTTCCTGCCTATAAAATTACACACATAGGAGAGAGACAATTCCCCAAAACAAAATTATGATGCTGATGAGAGTTATAAAGGAATACTGGGCAGCCAAAAAATTATATAGGTATACTATATGGAGGTTTCTGTTTCCTAAGGTTGCATAGTATCTGATACATGGTGAATGTTTAGTAACTATTAACATTTGTTTAATGTTGAATGAGTAGAATACTCTAGCCTCCCAGAGGTCCTGATGAAAGGTAATCCTGAACCAGATTATCTAAGCAACTATTAATTTTCAAGATCAATCCTGCCTGGAGCTTCAGTCAGGAGTGATGCCAAATCAACTCCTGATGGCAGGAAAGATGTGGATTAAAGGAAAAACTGGAAGAGACAAGAGTCGAGGCCTCTCTTCTCTCTCTTTCTCTCTCTCTGTCATATCGTACTTTCATTACCTGCCTTTAAGATAGAAAAGAGTCTTAGTGTTATTTACTATGGACTATTCTAATACCACAGTTATTAAAAAAATCATAGCACAATTAACACTGAAGAGTTGAAAAAAATTATTCACATGCTTAAAACATCCATTTTGGGAATTTAGTTCATTTGACCAATACATTTAATTTTCTTTAGTGCTTTTCAAAAAATAATTCTTGGTTCTTTTCTTCATTGGAACAAAGAGTTATCGCTAAAAATAATGAAGATACTTTATAGCAAGCTCTTGTGAGTCTAGCATTTAAGAAAGATTATACACCCCTCATCATTTTTATGGTATGCTTCTATAATTTAGTAAACAATCATTCAAGTATTTTTTGAAATATAACCTTTTATGTAAGAATAGTTTTAAATAAAGAAAAGCTTCCTAGTTATATGGTTAGCCTTAATCATGAAATTTTAAAAATCTCTATTTTCTTATAGAAATTGATTATAATCATTAGTATTATTTTTACATTACTTTTCCTACCATTATTTCTATAAATATTGAAATAAATGGCTGAAAGAAATTTTGTCAACAAGAATAAATACTATCAATCTTTGATTCCTAAGCAATGCTATAATCACCATTAATGATGCATGAAAAAATAAAAGTGACAAATGCAAGTATAATTATTGAATTTTCATTATCTTTAACAGTAACAAATGCTTATTTATAACATAATTTGGAGAATTATTTTGACCTTTATGACTGAATTGATCCATGTATACTATAAGCAACTGATTTTTTAAAAAAACTAAACTAACCTGTTCACTCATCTCTTAAAACCCTTATTTCAATTCAAGTCAATAAGAATTATTGAGTGAAAGATTGGAGCAGGGTGCTATAATTAGGCAGAACAAGACATACAAAGGAGAAAAGATAAATTCCCTGCCCTCCAAGAGTTTATGTTGTTATAGGATGAACAAGGCAAGTACAATAATACAAGGTAAAAGTGTAAGTGTCAAGTGAGGTATGAAGTTCTGTCTTCAAATATATAAAGAACAATTCTGTGGAAAAGGATAGAATATATGTTTTCAAAATTGGCCAGTCTGCCATGACATATATAAACTCACCCATCGGCCAGTTGGCTGGGAAATATCTGTACTTAGAAGCAATTTGGTCATTGTCCCTGGGAAAACTCTGGTTTCATATCTTTATAAAGTTGAAGAAAATGACATTACAGCCTCTCTGTTATATTGGCTTATTTTATGGATAGATTGTATTATATTTTAAAAGGCTCAGCTTTCTGAAGAACATTGTTAAAATGATATCTATGAGCCAATCTAACCTTTTAAAGTACACAAAAATGTTGTGTGCTCCACACATTTCCTTGTATAAAAAATTATCATAGGATTGAAAATACTCCCTTATATTCTCCATGAACTCTAAAAATAACACTGTAACATTAAATAAAAAAGAGTTTTTTGGGTACAGAATCAAATAGACAGAATTTGTGGTATAAATAATTATAGACCCATACCCTGAGTGACCTCTGGTCCTCTCCAGATGCAGAAAACGAGTATTAGCCTCCATAATCACTAAATGTCTTACAACTGAAGACTATTACATCTTAATCAATGTTGATTGAAAGAATTTGTATTGGGTTGACTACAAGGATTCAAGAGTTAATTTAAAGTTGGTATGTACAAGTTGATTAAAGAACTTGGAAAGAAAATATTAAAGAAAAAAAACAAAAGAGTTATGATGAGTTACAATAGTACAGGAGGTATGATAGCCATCTTCAAATATATAAAGGGCAGCTATTATCCTAGAAGACACAACTTGCACAAAAGGATGTCTGCAGATAAAAGGATGTAATTTTGGTTGACTAGAAGGAAAAACTTCTAACCATTATAATTTTACAAAGTTAGAGTGGGCTATCTTAGACGATAACAGTTTTCAATCACTAGTAATGCTCAAACAGAGTCCTTAAAACCTCATCATCATTATCATCATTTGTTGAGTTTCTCACCATGTCAGGCTCTATACTAAGTGCTTTACATGCATTATCTCATGTAGTCCTCACCACAACCTTATGTGGTACATTATTATTTCCATTTCAGATGGAAGAACATACACAATTTTCTGAAGGCCACACAGGCAGTTAAGTAGCTGAGAAGGGATTTAAATTTGATTCTGACTCCCAAGTCTATCACATCATGCTTTCTTTCACTGGGGATGATGTGTAAAAGATTTAGGCAGGTTTTTATTTTACCAGGGGACAGGTAAAATCAATGATCATATTGTTGTTGTTGATCAATCATTGTTATTGTTATTGTTGATCGATTGTTGTTGTTTATCCTTTCAAACCTGGAGGTTCTACAACTCTACAAATATGAGGCACAGATGAATTAAATGACATGTGAATGCTACTGAGCTAGTCACTGACAGAACGTGTCTAGAACTTACTTCATGGATCTCAACAAGTCCAGTGCTCTTTTCACACTATCATTCTGCCTTCCAAACATAAGTCTAGATATAGAAAAAAGGAAAGTATATACATAGAAGGAAAGTACATATAACATGGGACATTCTGTCCAACTAATGCTTAGATAAGCAAAACTGGCAGAATGGGCATTTCCTCCTCAAATAGTAGGAAATAGTAAATGAAAAAGAATACAGTCAAGACCTTTGTGTTTTACATTATGTGAGAAAACTTCTTAAAGCTTGGTAAAAGTTGAGATGCTGAAAGTGAAAGACATGCATGCTAGCTCCAACACACATTCAGTTCCTCTTTGAATAACAAGAAAGCATACGTGGTATGGGCAATATAATATTAATAATTCTCCAGACTTAAACTCTTCATTATATCATCTGGCTTATGCCCAACATTCTTATTTCCTTCCATATTCTTTTTGAGGTTAAAGTATTTTTTCTATTATTTTTCTCATCTCCTTTCTTCATAAATGCTCCTTCAGTAAATTAAAAATCTGTAATTAGCCTATGCTCATTTTATAAGTAAGGAAACCAAAGTCTCTGAAGGTGACTGGAATGATTCAGAGTTAGACAGCTGATGCATATAGCCCAGCTGGAGCAATGTGGATATGCTGACTCACAGAGCAACACTCTCTCCTTCTCACATTAACTCTCTTATCCAGATTACAGGACATGATAACACAGAGGACTTCAAAAGCAATTGTATACTTAGCCATGCTTATGCCTTACATTACACTTTCTTTATGTACTACTTAATTTCTCAAAGGAGAAAATCTGGCTTACAGTATTGATTGTAAATATCACATTTACTTGATCCATCCAAGTGGAAATTTTATACTTCAAATTTATATCTATTCAAGGTAACTGAATGGCTTAACAAAAAACAAAAAGATATATATGGAAACTCTTATCTATGTAGTTTAATTTGTATTCTCATGTGGGAAAAGTTTGCCAGAATAAAGCACTAAGTGGACTACATTTACAAGGAAACAGGAACAGACATATTAATAATTTTAATATATTCAAAGGCATATCCTAGTGGAACATTGTTTTTAATTTGGTGTTTCATATTGTTTATGTTTATCTATCTTTCCATATACTGATAATTAAGAGTAAAGAAAGTGATTTTCTCAAGGGCAGTAAGATAGAGATTATGTATACCAGTAGATCACCATACTTTTGTAGAGCCTAGGGTCAGAGGAAATAGATTTAGTAATGACATCAGAAAAGCTAATATTGAAGGTCCGAACAGCTACAGTCATATTTTTACCGAAGTCAAGTAATGCAGATTCTCTGAGAAGGCAGAGTAGTAGAGAAAGGGAAAACTTGGCTTGCATCAACTGGAGACTGCAGGTTAAGACTCTCTCTTTTCAACTCACTTATTGTTTGAGCCCAGTAGCAAGTCCAGAGGGACAACCTCCCCACTTACTTTCAGTGCTAAAGCAAGCAAGCTGAAACAAAGGAAGCATCTTTGGATTGTTCCTTTTATCAATACTTTATTATAAAAACTACAGACCACAAACACTAGCATTCAGAGCAAAACTGGTGGTGGGGGGGGAGAATCTGTGAAAAAAGTCTATAAAACAATTTAGGAATGAGAAACCACACCAAATTTTAAAATGTGGGTAACAGATTGCTAAGGGTTAAAGACTAATCCTAACATATTGGACACTTGCTTCCTTGAGGGTAAGAAAGAAGATGATGGAATATAATGGACAACCTTGGAACATTCTAACCAATGGTGTGAAGGCTAGGTTACCAAGGTAACGATACATGTTTTAGCAAGCTGGATTAAACTGGTAGAGAAGAGGTAATTTAAAATGAAATATTGCAAGGAAAGATACCATGCAGCATCATCATAATTGTATATATGAAGCCTTCTCTCCTTTAAAATACTTCAAGAGGAAAATTTATAAAATCTAACAAAGAACATATATACATCCTGGAATCACACATTGCATTAAGAAACAAGAAGTTAAATGCATACATTATTGCTATCTTAAAGATGAGAAAATGAAGTCTTTTGGAGTTAACTTTCCCAAGGTTATACAACTAACAAGCAGTAGAAATCATTTGACCCAGCCCTTTGATCCAGTTACTATACTGTTCCCACCAAGATAACTGTTCAAGACCTGGGGCTGGAACATGCCTGAGGCTAAGTGGGTACCTGTGTAAATGGAAATCCCTCTATTGGTGTCAATGGATTCAACTCAGTCTCAACAATTCTGTTTTTATGACTTCTTTGCTGATGCTGCCATAGTTGGTTATATAGATCATGTAGCTCAAGAGAAGGATCTAGGCTCTAAATATAGACTTGGAAGTAATTTGCCTATAAAGAATCAGTTAAGTCATGGTTTTCGATATACCAGAGATCATTAAAATGTGAGAAGATCACAGAACTAATACCTTGACAAGTATGGAAAATTAAGAGGTTTAAAGATGGAGAAAACCCCAGGGTGTGGGGAAACTTAGTTTCCAAGCAGAAAATCAAGAAGGAAATATCTGGATGGGACGAGGATATGGTTTTATAGAAGTCAAGGGAAGAGACAATTTCAAGAAAGATGGAGTGGTTGACTCTGTTTGTTTTAAACTTTTTTACTAAAATATGTGTGTGTATATATAATTTTTCTTACTAAAATCCATATCTTCTTTTATAACCTGATTTTCTTTTAAGTGATAGATTGTTTGGGCCTCTGGGGGAGGGGTGAGGAATAAGATTTTCTGTCTACTTTATTCATTCCATTAAAAAAAGAACATATAATAATACTTGGCATGGACTTTGGATTTATTTATTTAAAAATCTCAGATAAATATAATAAACATGTGTATTTTGGTACAAATTCATATGTAAAGCATGATTGAATAGTAGTTTTCAATCTAAACATGTTTTGGGGGGTAAAAAAAAATATTACAGAAAGGTCAAATAAGGCTGTATAGTATTTATAGGATACAGTGCAAGCTCAGAAACAGCTCTGAGCCTAACTTGAAAGACTCCAGATTATAAGACTCTACCCTAATAAATACAGAGGTAGAAGAGAGCCCATGAAAAGACTTTTTAATCCTAATTCTTATAAATTACCACATCCCTGTGTCAGTCACAATTTCTGTGGATAGGAAATGAAATCACCTAGATCTCTCCAGCTATCCACACATCACACAGTGCAAGAATTCCAACACTCCTCAAATCTCCTTTCCTGAATTACTTTATGAAGCCCTGAGCTTCACAAGTGCTCAGTGTCTCACCTGAGCTCTCCAAAGCTGTCCTTTCATCGCTCTTGCAGTATATCATTTTCCTCCCCCTTGCTCTACATTTCTACAGTGATGTCTGACAATAATAATAGTAATAATAACTCCCATTTATTGAGCATTTACTGTATGCTAAGGACTTTACATGCCTTATTTTTAATCCTCAAAACAAGTGAGGGTCAGAGAGGAGAAAGAAGTTGCTCAAGGCCATACATAAGGAGCAAAACCAGGACTTCAATCCAGCTAAAACTGTTCACCACTGGACCACAGTTAGAAACCTCTGTCAAGGCATGCCACTGCCAATTCTGTTCTCAGTGGAAGGGATGGCACATATACTATAGACACTGTGTGCACGGCCTCCCTGCTTCAATGCCAGGAAACACTACTACATTCTTCTCATGTCTAAATGTAGGCTAACAAGCATCCACTGTGAAGGCATTGCTTCATTCATGAATCCTAACTGTAAGTGGCACTCTCATACCCCATTAACAGCATTAATTCAGGCACAATTCCTCTCAAAGACTCCCCAATCATTTTATGAAATATGACCCTGGTGAGTCAGCCCCAGTGGGCCCATGAACTCGTTTAGGCATATCTGAGTTTGAAAGAGAAGAACACAGCTCAGACCCAAACTAAAATCCCTGACATGTAAATCTGCTTGAAATCTGGTTTGACGGTTTGAAAATGCTGAGTTGCAAAGAAATATGACATTTAAGAAAGAGAAACAAGATTGCAAAACACAACCATAAGTCAAACAGGAGGACTGGGGACTACCGCGGAGAATATAGGTTCTAAATTAGAGACAGTCAAGCTGGGAAAAATCGAAAAGGATCTTTCCTTCAGAAAGAGAGTTTGATAGAATTAAATACTCAAAGGACATTTTCCACAGGGAGTTGGAAGACAAAGCTTTATCAACACGAAGCTTCAGCTAATCAGAGTATACAACTTAAATTGTGAAGATCCCTTTATCTATTAAGAAGAATTAGGTAATAGACCTAGTCTTATTTTCACTTTAGCTGCCCAAAAGTTTGGTGTCAAATTTGAGGTTTAATTATCACAACGATAATTAACAATTTGGATTTTTTTCATTTGTACAAATTTATGTGGTACATGTGAAATTTTATTACATGTATATAATATGTAGTGATCAACTCAGAGTTGGGTTTCCATCACCTGAGTACAATATATTTTCATTAAGTATAGTCACCCTACTCTGCTATTAAACACTAAATTTATGCCTTCAAATTTACTGTATGTTTGTATTCTTTGATCCACTTCTCTTCATCCTTTCTCTTCCTTCACTCGACATTCTAAGTTTCTGTTATCTATCTTTCTGCTCTCTACTTCCACGTGATTAGATTTTTTTAGTTCCCACATACAACTGAGAACATGCAATCTTTATCTTTTTGTGCCTGTCTTATTTCACTTACAATAATGACCTCTAGCTCCAACCATGTTGTTGAAAATGGCATGATTTCATTCTTTTTTATGGCTGAGTAGTATCCCATTGAGTGTATATTCCACATTTTCTTTGGCCATTCCTCTGTTGAGGGACATTTAGGTTGATTCCATATTTTGAATATTGTGAATAGTGGTACAATAAACATGTGAGTATTTATTTGACATATTGATTTCTTTTCTTTTGGATAGATACCTAAGTAGTAGGATTGCTGGATCAAATGGTAATTCTGTTTATAGTTTTTTGAGGAACATCTATACTGTTCCCATAGTGGCTATACTAGTTGACATTCCCACCAAACAGTGTATAAGAATTCCCTGTACTCCATATCCTCGCAAGCATTTATTAGTTTTTGTCTTTTTAATAATAGTCATTCTGACTAGAGTAAGTGGATATCTTATTGTGGTTTTGATTTGATTTCTCTGATGATTAGTGATGTTCAGCATTTTTTTCCTATACCTTTGGGGCATTTGTATGTCTTCTTGTGAAAAATGTCTATTCATATTCTTTGTCCACTTTTTAATGGGATTATTTGTTTTCTTCCTGTTGTTTGAGTTCCTTGTATATTCTGGATATTAGTCCCCAGAGGAATAGTTTGCAAATGTTTTTTCCCATTCAACAGGTTGTCTCTTCACTGTGTTGATTATTTACTTTGGTTTGCAGAAGCTTTTGATTTTAATTAAGTCCTATTTGACTATTATTGTTTCTGTTGCCTGTGGTTTTGAGGTCTTAGTTAAAATTGTATTGCCTAGAACAATGTCCAGGAGAGTTTTCCCTAGACAGTTTGGGGTCTCATGTTTAAATCTTTAATATATGTTGAGTTGAAGCCGGGTGCGGTGGCTCAAGCCTGTAATCCTAGCTCTCTGGGAGGCTGAGGTGGGCGGATCGTTTGAGCTCAGGAGTTCGAGACCAGCCTGAGCAAGAGCGAGACCCCATCTCTACTATAAATAGAAAGAAATTAATTGGCCAACTAATATATATAGAAAAAATTAGCCGGGCATGGTGGCACATGCCTGTAGTCCCAGCTACTTGGGAGGCTGAGGCAGGAGGATTGCTTGAGCCCAGGAGTTTGAGGTTGCTGTGAGCTAGGCTGACGCCATGGCACTCACTGTAGCCTGGGCAATAAAGTGAGACTCTGTCTCAAAAAAAAAATATATATATATATATATATATGTTGAGTTGAGCTTTGGATATGGTAAGAGATATGGGTCCAATTTCATTCTTCTGCATGTGACTATACAATTTGCCCAGCACCATTTATTGAAGATGGTGTTCTTTCCCCAATATAAGTTCTTGTCAGCTTTGTCAAAGATCAGTTGCCTATAAAATGTGGCTTTATTTCTGGTTTCTCTATTCTGTTCCATCAGTCTATGTATCTATATTTATATAAATATCATGCTGTTTTGATTACTATATGCTTGTGATACATTTTGAATTCAGGTAGTGTGATGCCTCCAGCTTTTTCTTTTGCTAAGCATTGCTTTGGCTATTCTGGCTCTTTTTTGGTTCCATATAAATTTTAGGATTTTTTTCTAATTCTGTGAAGAATAACATTGGTATTTTGATAATGATTTCACTTAATCTCTAGATTGTTGTGGGCAATATGATCATTTTAAGGATATTGATTCTGCTGGTCCATAAACATGAAATGTTTTTTTCCATTTGCTTATGTCAGCATCAATTTCTTTCATCAGTGTTTTGTAGTTCTTTCATCTCCTTGGTTAAATTTATTCCAAAGTATTTTTATAGCTATTATAAATGAGACTGCCTTCTGGAATTCTTTCTCAGATATACCATTATTGGTGTATAGAAATGCTACTGATATTTGTATGTTGATTTTGTATCCTACAACTTTACTGAATTCATTTATCTAAGAATTTGTTCATGGAGACTTTAGGTTTTTCCAGATATAAGATCATATCGTAAGCAAAGAGGGATAATTTGACATTGTATTTTGCCTTTTGGATGCCTTTTATTTTTTTCTCTTATATGATTGCTCTGGCTAGGATTTACTTCCAGTACTATGTTAAATAAAACTGGTAAAAGTAAACATCCTTGTCATGTTCCAGTTCTTAAAGGAAACGCTTTCAACTTTTCCACTTTCAGTATGATGGCTGTGGGTTTATCATATATGGCCTTTATTATTTTGAGGTATGTTCCTTTAATGCCTACTTTGTTGAGAATTTTTATTGTGAAGAAATGTTGACTTTTATCAAATGTTTTTCCTGCATCTATTGAAATGATCATGCGGGGTTTTTTTCACAGTATTTGTTTATTTATCAAGAGAAACTATTCCTCAGCCCATATATTCATAGCTCAGGAACACAGGTCAGTGACCAACTTCTATGTAAATCGACCCAAAGAAATTCTTTATATTCCAAAATCACTTTGCGCTCTGAAAGATATCATAAGCCTTCCTTATCTCCTCAAAATCTTTCATAGAACCATAATTTCTGTAGAAATCTGCATACGCCTTCTTTCTTGGTTCAGACACAGCAAACTTATACAAAGCTGCAACCCCCAAGGATTCAATGAATCCAATAATATGAAACTGCAGATGCCAGGCAAGGAGGCCACACATCTGAGGCTTCATCAAAGTGCTGGAAGCCATGGTAGTTACTGTCCTTGATAGGTATGCCAACCTCAACACATCCTTCCTGGCTAATGGAAAAATAAACTGCTGATCTTGTGTTTTCTTGTCCTTCATTCTGTTAATGTGATGTATAATATTTATTGATTTGCAGATGTTGAGCAATTCTTGCATCCCTGGCACAAATGCCACTTGATCATGTGCATTATCTTTTTGATGAAGTGTTGGACTCAGTTTGCTAGTATTTTGTTGAGGATTTTTGTGTCTAAGTTCGTTAGAGATTGTTGTGTCCTTGCTGGATTTGGTTTCAGGATGATACTGGCATCAAAGAATGAGTTTGGGAGAATTTCCTCCCCTTTGATTTTTGGCATAGTTTCAGAAGGATTGGTATTATTAATAGTTCCCTTTTTGTACATTTAGTAAACTTGGCAGTGAATCCAGCTTGTCTTGGACTTTTTCTTTATCAGCAAATTTTTTTATTACTGATCCAATCTTACTACTCATTATTGATCTCTCAAGTATTTCTATTTCTACTGATTCAATCTTGGTGGGTTGTACATTTCCAGGAATGTGTCCATTTCCTCTAAGTTTTCCACTTTATAAGCATATAGTTGTTCATAAGAGTTTCTAGTGACATTTTGTATTTCTGTGGTATCAGTTATCATGTCTCCTTTTTCATTTCTGATTTTTTTTTATTTGGGTCTTCTCTTCTTAGTCTATCTAGTGGTTTATCAATTTTGTTTATCTCTTTGAAGAACCAACTTTTTGTTTAGTTGATCCTTAGTATTTATTTTAGTATCTTATTTAATTTAGTTCTGCTTCAATCATTATTTCTCCTGCTCATTTTGAATTTGGTTTGTTCTTCTTCTTCTAGTTCTTTCAGGTGCATTGTTAGATTGTTAATTTATAATCTTTCTACTTTTTGATGTAGGTATTTAATGCTATAAAATTCCCACTTAGGACTATTTTTGCTGTATCCCACAGGTATCCCACAACATACACAGGTATGTTGTATTTCAATTTTCATTTGTTTCAGGAAAATTTTTACTTTTATCTTGATTTATTCATTGACCAAATGGTCATTCAGGGGCATATGTTTTAATTTCCATGCATTTGTATAGTTTCCAATGTTCCTCTGGGTATTGATTTCTAGTTTTATTCCACTGTGGTCTTATAAGATACTTGACATGATTTCAATTTTATTTTAATTTTTTGAGAATTGTTTTGTGGCCTAACATAAAGAATGTTCCATGTGCAGATATAAAGAATGTATACTCTCCAGTTGTTGGATAGAGTGTTCTGTAAATGTTGTTTTCATTTGGTCTAAAGTATAGATTAAATCTAATTTTTTTTATTGTTGTTAATTTTCTGTCTCAATGATTTGTCTAATGCTGAGAGTTGGGTGCTGAAGTTGCCCACTACTATTGTATTGTAGTCTATCTCTCTCTTCAGATCTAGTAATATTTGCTTCATGCATCTGGGTGCTCTAGTGTTGGTGCATATATATTTAGAATGGTTATATCCTCTTGCTGGAGTCATCTTTTTATCATTATACAATGAATTTCTTTGGCCTTTTTTACTGTTCTCAATGTTTATTTTATCTAAGAATAGGTATTCCTGCTTGCTTTTGTTTCTGTTTGTGTAGAATGTCTTTTTCCATACCTTTATTTTCAGTCTATATGTGTCTCTACTGTTAATGTAAGTTTCTTGTAAGCAGCGTACAGTTAAAATGTTTTTTAAATCCATTCAGCTGTTTTATATCTTTTATGTAGAGGATTTAATATATTTACATTCAAGGTTATTATTGATATGTGAGGCTTCATTCTTGTCATATTGTTCATTGTTTTCTGGTTGTTTTGTATATTCTTTGCTACTTTCTTTTTCTCTTATTGTTTGCCACTGTGGTTTGACAGTTTTCTGTAGTAGTACCATTTGAGTCTCTTCTCTTCCTCATTTGGGTATTTGCTTTACCAGTAAGTTTTATCCATTCATGTGTTTTCATGATGGTAAATGTCATCTTTCCACTTCCAGATTTAGGACTTCCTTAAGTATTTCTTATAGAACTGATCTAGTGGTGATTAATTCCCTCTGCTTTTGCTTGTCTTGGAAAGACTTTATTTCTCTTTCATTTATGAAAGATAATTGTGCTGAATATAGTATCCTTGGCTGAAGTTTCTTTCTTTCAGCACTTTGAATATATCATCCTATTCTCTCTTAACATGTCAGGTTTCTGTAGAGAAATCCACTCTTAGTCTGATGGGGATTCCTTTTTAGGTGACTAGATATTTTTCTCTTGCTATTTTTACAATTTTCTTTTTATAGTTTGACTATAACATATGTGGAGAAGGCCTTTTATCATTGTATCTGTTTGGAGGTTGCTGGGCCTCTTGTATCTTTATGTCTAAATCCTTTACTAGCCTTGGGAAGTTTTCACCTATTATTTTGTTAAAGAGATTTTCTAACCCTTTCATTACCTCATTGTCTTCTAGGACCCCAATAATTTGAACAATTGGTCCAGTTGCCACAAAATCTTTGCTTATTCTTTTTTATTTTACTCTTTTTGTCTGTTTTATTTTAAAAGACCTATAGTCCAGTTCTGAAATTCTTTCTTTTGCATTTTGTATTTCATTCAATTAATTTTTCAGTTCCAGAATTTTGGTTTGGCTCTTTTTTTATGATATCTATCATTTTAGTCGATTTCTCATTCATATCCTGAATTGTTTTTTATGATTTCTTTGCATTATTTTTCAGAATTCTCTTGTTTCTCACTGAGCTTCTTTAAAATCAGTATTTTGAATTCTTTATCTGGAAGTCTGAAGATTTCTTTGTGATTTATATTGCTGTAGAAGTATTATATTCCCTTAGAGGTGTCATTATCTCCTTGCTTTTTCATGTTTCCTTGTTTTCTTATGTTGATATCTGCTCATCTGGTAAAACAGCCAATTCCATCTAGTTTTGAATTTACTTTTGTAGGGGAGGATTTTTTCCTGAAGCTATATCTATGGTTTGGGCCAGGTAGGGCACTTTGGCTTTGATTTTCAGTGTGTACAGTATTCTCAGTATGATTTCTTTGGCTGTAAACAGTGTTAGTGGTACCTGTGATTTCCTCAGTGGATTAGGTCATTGTTACTAGTAAAGGCTGTGGTGAAGTTGTGCTGGGGACTAGGATGCCAGATGGGCCTGCCTTAAGGCCCTAGTGGTGGTAGCTGTGGGCTGAGCTTGCCTATCTTTGTGTCTCAGGGTGGTGTATACTGACACCCATGATGATGGTCACTGGAGACCAATTCTTGGGTTTTGAGATGGCTTGCTTGGATGCCAGTAGAGGTAGCAGTGGACTGGGTAGGTGGGCAAGTTCTTAGGCCCCTGTACAACCAGTAAGGCCTTGGCAATGGCAGTAGCAGTAGTGAAATGATTCTCTGGGTCCTGAGTGGTATGTATTGATGTGGTGGTAGCTGTGATGGCTAGGCAGGCCAGTCTCTAGGCCCACAGGTGGCACTTGCAAGTAAGTGTCAGCTGAGATGATAGCAGCCAGGAGTTTAGGCCCGACCTCAAGCCAGCAGGAAGAGTGCTCAGGTTAGGGGCAGTAGTAGACATGCTGAGGCCCTGCCACTGGAGAGCATGAAGCCAGGCTTGGTGGCCACAGCCTGGGCCAGTAGTGGAGAATACAAATACCACTTATGCTCCAGTCCCAGAGGGGCTTGATACCAGCCAGCCCTGGTATGAGCCCCTGCCCAGCTCATAACCAAGTCACAGTGGCAACTCACATACTGTTCACATCCCAGGGCACTCTCCTCCTAGAACTGGCAGCTGCAGCTCATACCTCACTCATTTCCTAGCCCCAAAGGAGGGAACACTGCTCCCAATTCATACCCTAGTCCCAGTGGTGACAGCTTGAGTTTTCCTAATGCCTGAAATCAAGTGCCACTGAGCCCCAGGAATACATGTGGTCTGCCAAAGGCTAAATTTTAAAGTGGCAACTTAGGTCTCAGAAAGGGTGTGCGATGCACCCAAAATCCTTTCCTGAAGCAATTCTACTCCAGTCTCCCAGCAGCTCCCTGTGTTAGTTTCAGGGCTTGGGAGGGTCAAAGGTTCTCCCATGATGAGGATTGCATGATTCCATGATGGGAGCATGGGCCTGTGGAAGTCTCTCATTACCCTTTCCCTGCATTGGGAATTCACTCCCAGCTTCCAGAGTATCCCAGCCAAGTAGGTCACCTCTCTTCTCCTTCTTCGCATTTGTGTTGCCTGTCACTTCTCTGTGTTGAATTCCAGCATTCTCTCTTAGATAATGTATTCAAAGTATGACTTTCTATATATACATCATTTTAGTTCTTCTAAGTGGAGGAAGTAGGCATGAAATGCTTCTAGTCAGCCATCTTAAAGCCCCTCCAACAATTTGGGTCTTTAAAAGCTACATATTTTTTTTTCTTTCCATAAAATATATGTTTACCCTATTCCTAAATTATTTTTATTTAGATTTAACCATTTTATTATTTGTGAATTTTAGGGGACGAATTTTCATTGTAGACAAATGATGTTAGATGATTGATAGATAGATAGATAGATAGATAGATAGATAGATAGATAGATAGATAAAAAGATGGATATAGAATAGGGTGAAACTTGTTAGGCTTGGTGACTCATAAATATGAGATAAAAATAATTAAATGAACCAAAGATGACTCCAACATTCCCTGGCTATGCTGGCTGGATTGAGATTAAAAATATAGTACATCCTGAAAAGCAAGGAAGGATAATGAGTTCAGTTTGTATATGTTGAGTTTGGGGGCCTTGAAACTACACAGGAGGTAGTTAAATATATGAGTTTGGAGCTTGGAGAAAAGTTTTGAGCTATATAGATATAGATTTTTTTCCCAGCAGAAGTATAAAGAAAATAGTTTAACACAACAATAAAAGCAATCACTCAAGGAGAATGTCCCCTCTTCCTGGACTTGGCCATAATAAGAGTAGAAACAATTCAAGGATAGAATTCCCATAAACATCAGCACTGAAGGGGAAAACAATATAGGAAATAGGCAAAAAGTTCTGAACCAGGAAACCAGGAAAACACAGTTTTTAAAAAATAAATGGACCAGAGTGTCAAGTGAAGCAGAGTTGTCCACTAAGGAAATACTAAAAATACTACAGAGTTTGGGCCATTAGAAGATTATCTGTGGCCTTATTAAGAGCAGCCTCAATACCATAATGGGAGCAGAAGCCCCTCTTTTGAGAAGTACACAGAGGAAAGGAAGATACAGAAGGCTGAAACCCCCATAGAAATCAAAGAGGATTTGAAAAGAAACTTAAAAACAGAGAGGCCTTTGTTTTACTTCCTGGTTGGAAGTCTGAGTGGAGATCCTGTGGACAAGACAGTAAAAGGGGCTGGGAAAGGTAACTAGCTGTTCAGCCAGAGAGCAGTCTATATAGGATACCACATACTCCAGCATGGCACAGAGTAACCGGCTGAGGGTTTCCTGACTCTGATCCCCCAAAGGGTACCACAGAGGTGCTCAGAGAACCAGTGAACCAGAAGTGGGCTTGTGCTAGGGATGAGAAGGCCACTAGACACAAGTTATCTGTGGTGGGTGCCACTGATTTACATGAATACCAGAACATACTCCCCAAAGAGTCAGGCAGGTGTAGCTATTCCCCAGCCAACACCAATGTCCAGGGGTAAGATCATGTCAGCCACATTTCATTCAAAACCAGCAATGGCCCAGGGAAATTTCAGATCAGGAGTCCCAGACTTTACACCAGAGAGTCTGCTAGCATCTTCCTGTACTCCAATTCTTTTGAGAAAGAGGATAAGAGAGAACTCCTCTTAAGAGAGGAGAGGAATTGCTCTGATAAGGAGTATAACTTTGAATTGAACAATCATTTATCCAAATAATGAATTTGAAACAACCCCAAAGATACTTTTTAAAGTTAAAAAAGACTACTTCAAAAGGATAAACTCAAGGTTTGGGTCATTTTTTGTTTTTTGTTTTGGTGTTATCTTTCCCACTATCAGGGAAACAGAGGCTAAGGTTCAAGAAGAGATCAAGTGTAAGAAATAAAAATCATCCTATTTTTTGTACATATTTAGTATATAAAAATTCACCCTTCTGTACTTTCAAACAAAATATCCTAGTTGATATAACCAAGATAACAGTAGGATTTCTTTTGCAGGGGATGATGGTGAAACAATTGTCCACGTTTTTAATTAACACAAGGGACTAACCATAGGAAAATAGATGATGGGGATGAGGAGGAACAGAGTATGTCATCCCAGATAGCAGAATCTTCAGAGTGGGAGAATCCTTTTTCATAAAGGTAGAAGAATAACAAAATTACAGATGCTATTTTATAGAGAAGGCAGAAGATTGAAATCTTTCAACTCTGCCATCCCTGCATTTGAGGAGATCCAGTGGAGATGACATAGAGTTCTGGTAAAGAAGTAGCAAGAGCATTCTGTAAAGAAAGTGAGAATGTAGGAGAGCTTGCTTATTGCAGAATGAAATTTGGATAGGGAGACCAGTGAATTTTGGGTCCTCCTTTGTAATAGGAGTCACAGATCATGATACCAGGCAAGAGATAACCATGGAAATGAATATGCCTGGCCCATAAGGAATGTGATAACTCTGATGTTTTGAAGAGTATCCTGATGTAAGTGACTTTAGTATGAATATTAGTAAAGGTTCCAGCTTTAACTAGAGGCCTTGTAAAGACAGCAATATCGGATTTAATTTGAAATCACCAATTTCAGAGCAAGCCAATCCCTTGCAGGGATGGAGGCCTGATCTGTGGGTTTGGAGGTTGATTGTGGTAAAAGGCCTTGTTAGGCATTGATGTGAACTCTGAGTAGAAATTTCAGGCCAGCAAGCAATCTCTGCTACCCTGAGCAGTTAGCCCAAGCTACCTTCAATTCTCACCACTGAGTGATTGCAATCTCCATCATTGACCCAAGCAAGACATTTCCTAAATCATCAACCTTTTCACTACCCAAAGTCTCTTTTATTCTTTCACCACCAGACCTTGTTTTGTAAGATACAGTCTACTAATGAGAGGTAAATACTGATCAAAGGGAGAAATCAAGTATTTAAGAGGTGGGAAAGACATCAAAGCATGAAGTATCAAATTCCAGAGAAATTCTGTAGTTCAGCCAGAACTGAGAGAGAAAGAGTATGTGTGTGTGCGAGCACCAGATCTTGTGGAAAAAGAAGAAGAAAACAAGGAGAGCATGCTGGCAGAAATGTGGAGTGGTTTGCATTCTTTTAACCTCAAGAGTGAGAGCAGCCACAAACACAGAGTTTTGCTAAATAGAGGCAAAAGTCTTGGTCAAACTCAGTTGTACCTATTCTCTTCCTGGTTGCCTCCACCTGATCATAATAACATTCCACTAGGAAAAATGAAAATCAAGAATTAGGTGATAATTAGAGGCAGAGTTATTCTTAGTGTTGTTACCTGGAACTTGGGAGAAGGCTTGCAAAAGCCATGAGCACCCTTAACTGCACACTGGAATCACCTAGGGGACTTTAAAAAAAATTGCTGATTCTATAAACTCCCCAGCTGATTCTCATGGGTATCCAAAATTTTAAACTACTAATCTTGGGAGTCTTCTGAGAGAAGCTGCTACTACAGACAAAGAACATTGTTCTAAGGAAGTTAAAACTTGTAGATAAAAGAGTTAACTTTAAGCTCATGCAGTCGGAGTTTCTGAGTTCTATGGACCTTTATTCTTCTGCTACAAGTCATAAATCATGCTGTTGTCCATGGCATTGGCTCATCGTATGTACACAGCAGCATCACTGACAGGAATGGACCTGGAGAAACCTGAAATGGGACACGGTAGAGACTCAGTCTCTTGGCATCTGGGTACAGGGAAGCTAGGCTGCTCTCCCTGCCCATCCCATCTCTCCAGAGGACCATGCCCACTCTAAGTGGGAAATGACAGAGTCAATTATCATTTAGTGGGAAATCATTAATTTACTCATATACCTTGGTTTGAAGAAACAGCATTTGTTCAGGATAAAGTAACCAGTGTCCCACTGGAAAGAGGATACAGAACTGAGACTAGACACACTGAACTTTCTGGGTCAGACAAGGCAGTCAGAAATGAAGTTATGATACAGTTGGAAAATGAAGCTAAGGGCAAAGATACAAAGTTTTATCGAGTCTGGAATAGCTTTGTCCCAGATGAATAAGTGTAAGATGGTCTTTAGGTTCTTAAAATTTTGAAAATAATTCTCTAATCACATTAATTCATTTGAGGGTCTTACGGACCCAGATAACCGAGGAAGGAAAAATATAGTCTCAGAAACAATCACTTACATAACACAGCCAAAAACCCATTTGGCCTAATTTAATGCCAGACTCAGGCTTCTCCACAAAAACAGTGTTTGGCTACATTTCTAAAGTGCTTTCATTTTATTACTTGATTTCTTATTTGTTGGTTTATACCTAGCTGTTTATTCTTACCCTGGCAATGTGAGTTGTTACATTCTGTCAGATGTGCCCTCTGCATGGAAAAGGAAATTAGCTGCATAGACTTGCCCTGACACCACATTTAAATCATACAGGACTAAATTTTCAAAATTCCAGATGAGACAAACTATTAAACAAATATTATACACAAGAGGATTTGGGAAATTTATACATGACTTCTAAAATGTGGCAGTATAACCTATTTATATGAACGTCTGCCTGTTCTGAGATGACAATTTAATCCCTAAAAGAGCTGATGTATGTGCAGTTGACCAGCCTGATGCCTGATGAATAGTTGACACTCAATCATGCTGATTAAATCTGAGTCTTACTCTTAGAAAGAAGCAGTGGTCATGATTCTAACCATCAGAATTGAAAATGAGAACATTTGGGAGAAATTGTGCATTTCAGAATTAGAAATGCCAAAAAAAGGGTGGATGCTAGGTTTTGTCTGATGTGGTTTGGCTGTTTCAAGCACAGTTTAAGAGGAATATGTCAGAAAATATTTGGGAGATTGGTTCTTGGACAAGCTTCAACCTACCAGCCTCATCTCAGACAACCATATTCTGACCCTCTGGTTTTACTGTTGTCTATCTTGCCTCCTGCCAATTTTACCTTTCCCCTTTGGTGAAACCTCCAACAAGGTCATGTCTCATTCCCAAACTGCATTTTACGTTTTCCTTCTGACATGTACTGACATCTTTGTAGCTCTGGTATTTGATAACATACCTCACTTGACTCAACCTTGGCAAGCTCCATTATTTAAAAACTGGCCTCTGGCCGGGTGTGGTGGCTCACACCTGTAATCCTAGCACTCTGGGAGGCCTGAGGCAGGAGGATCACTCAAGGTCAGGAGTTCAAGACCAGCCTGAGCAACAGCAAGACCTCATCTCTACCAAAAATAGAAAGAAATTAGCTGGACAACTAAAAATATAGAGAAAAAATGAGCCGGGCATGGTGGCGCATGCCTGTAGTCCCATCTACTCGGGAGGCTGAGGCAGAAGGATCACTCGAGCCCAGGAGTTTGAGGTTGCTGTGAGCTAGGCTGACGCCACAGTACTCTAGCCCAGGCAACAGAGCAAGACTCTATCTCAAAAAAAAAAAAAAAACTGGCCTCACAACACTAATGTTATCATGTTTACAGTACTGTGCTAACTTCAATCAGACACTTACTCTAGACTTAAAACAGCAAATTTTTAAAAGTTCTAAAAAGAGATAATAATTATGTCCTATGCAGGGATGAGTCTTTAAAATAGAATTGCATTAACATAAATATTATTTTTCCTCTTTCTCTTCCTGAACTTTAAATGTTAGAGTGTCTTCAGTTTTATCCTTAACCATTTCTCTTCCTTTTTATTTTTTAATTTCAGATTATGGGGTTTTTTAATTTCAGAATATTATGTTTTGGTTACATAAATAGCATTTGTACAGTTTGAGTCAAAGTTATAAGTGTGCCCATCACCTATAAATAGATGCACTGTACCCATTAGGTGTGCATTTACCCATCTTCTACTCCCCACTACCACCTGCTGGATTTTCATTGACTTTTATTACCATATGTGCACAAGTGTTGATCGCTTAATTCCAATTTAATAGTGAGTACATGTGCTGTTTGATTTTCTGTTCTTAAGATACTTCACTTAGAAGAATGGTCTCCAGTTCCATCCAGTTTTTACAAAAGGTATTAGTTCACCATTTTTTATGACTGAGTAGTACTCCATGGTATACATATACCATATTTTGTTAATCTACTCACGAATTGATGGGCACTTGGGTTGATTCCATATCTTTGCAATGGTGAATTGTGCTGCAATAAACATTTGGGTGCAAATTCCTTTTCAATAAAATTACTTTTTTTTCTTTGGGTAAATACCCAACAGTGGGATTGCTGGATTAATGGTAGGTCTACTTTTAGTTCTTTGAGGTATCTATAAACTACTTTCCATAGGGGTTGTACTAGTTTGCAGTCCCACCAACAGTGTGTAAGCATACCTTTCTCTCCACATCCATGCCAGCATCTGTTGTTTTGGGACTTTTTGATAAAAGCTGTTCTCACTGGAGTTAAGTGATATCTCATTGTAGTTTTGATTTACATTTACCTGATGATTAGAGACGTTGAGCATTTTTTCACATATTTCTTGGCCATTAGTCTATCTTCTTTTGAAAAGTTTCTGTTCATGTTTTTTGCCCACTCTTTAATGGGGCTGTTTGATTTTTCTTGCTAATTTGCTCAAGCTCTTTGTATACTCTTATTATCAGCCTTTTATCAGATATATAGCATGCAAACATTTTCTCTCATTCTGTAGCTTGTCTATTCACTCTAATGATTGTTTCCTTGGCTGTGCAGAAGCTTTTTAATTTGATCAGGTCCCATTTATTTATTTTTATTGTTGCTGTGATTGCTTTTGCAGTCTTCTTCATAAATTCTTTGCCTAGGCCGATATCTATAAGAGCTTTTCCAACATTTTCTTCTAGAAATTCTTACTTTCATGCCTTAGGTTTAAGTCTGTTATCCATTGTGAATTAATTTTTGTGAGTGGTAAGAGTGGCAAGAGTGTGAAGTGTGAGTGTGAGTGTGAAGATGCTGTTTCAGTCTTCTACATGTGGCTATCCAATTTTCCCAGCACCATTTATTGAATAGGGATTCTTTTCCCCAGTGTATGTTTTTGTCTCCTTTGTCAAGGATAAGATGGCAGTATCAGTATGGCTTTATATCTGGGTTCTCTGTTCTGATCCACTAGTCCATGTCTCTGTTATTGTGCCAATACCATGCTATTTGGGTTACTATAGCCTTTCATTATAGGCTTGAAGGTTGGTAAATTGATGCCTCCCAATTTGTTCTTTTTGCTTAAGGTTGCTTTGGCTATGTGGGGTCCTTTCTATTTCTATATGAAGCAGAGAATTATTTTTTCTTTATCTGTGAAAAATGATGTTAGTATTTTAATGGGGATTGCACTGAATCTGTAAAATCACTTTGCATAGTATAGACATTTCAAAAATGTTGATTCTGCTGATCCATGAGCATGATATGTTCTCCCATTTGTTTACATCCTCTGAAATTTCCTTCCTCAGTGTTTTGTAGTTCTCACTGTAAAGGTCTTTCACCTCCTTGGTTAAATATATTCCTAGGTATTTTATTTTCTTTGTTGCTACTGTGAAAGCTATTGAGTCTTTGATTTGATTCTCAGCTTGACTGTTGTTGCTGTGGAATGCTATACTGGAATCCTACTGATTTGTGTACATCCATTTTGTAACCTGAGACTCTGCTGAATTTATTTATCAATTCCAAGAGTCTCTTGGCAGAATCCTTGGTATTTTCTAGGTATAAGATCATATCATCAGCAAAGAGCCATTTCTCTTCTTTACTTATACTAACTCTTTAAGTGATTTTATTGAATCTCATAGCTGTAAACATATTAATTCACTGTTGACTTTCAAATTTATAACTATACCCTAACCCCCTCCTCTGGGCTCCAGTCTCATATATCTTGCATCTGGACATCTTCTCTCAGAGATCTGTAAACATTTCACACATACTATGTCTGCATTTACACTTGAACTCTTGTTCTCCTTTCAAAGCCTGCTTTTTCTCTCAGTCTTGCCCATCTCACGGTGGGTGTCACCACCACTCACCAAGTGGGAAGGAAAGAAGGAAGAGAGAGAGGAAATGAGATTGGGAGACAATTGGTTAATAGGAAGATAACATGGTATGGGGAGTATATAAGCAGATATGATACTTTTTAAGTGAAATTTTGGTGAACAAAATACTTTTAAAAACTGCCTCAGGGATTATTTATGCTTTACTTTCTGACTCATATTTTAAACTAATTTTTAAGAATTAGAGGCAGGTATCATGGAAGGTCAACACTGTTTAAAAAATGGATGATAGAGTCAGTAAATGCCATTTAAAATGTCTTTATGACTCAGTATGCAATCAAGCTCATCAATATTCTGCTGGGGTCAAAAAATTCTGCTGAAAACAATACTAGCTATTTTTGAAACATAATTGTTGTGAACTGTCCAGAACAATGAGTATATGTTAAGGAAAGTGAGTTTAGCATGCAATCATTTGTAAAATGTTGTCTAAATGCATGTTGAGCGATGTTTGTTTATTGTAAGGGAAGTTTTAAAACTAAATCTGATGAGTCAGAGCTCTAAATTTGGATAAAAAGATGTGCTAAGAAGAGAGACCAAGAAGAACCTCCAACACCTTTTTGTTATCTTTCTCTTTCTCTGAGTACATATTCCCACCCATGAATTTAGCTCCTTGGAAGATCACCAACATCTGGCTGTGATTAACATTTCTACTCCCAGTATACCAAGACAACAATGGAACAACCCTCAAATCCCCTCATGCACCATCAATCAAGTCCACAAATATTTACTGGGTACCCTCTAGTGCAAGAGCTTATGCTATGCCTTGCAAAATACTTCTTTCACTTCATCCTTTCCCAGAAGTTGGAATCCATATTGTTTATTATTATCATTTGTTATTAACTTTTAATTAAAAATCTACACAACATAAACTTTATCAAAATATTCATTTTTAAGGGGCAAATAAACTATTTGAGACCATGATCAAAACATAAAAGTGGTGCTTTGCTCACCTCTTCTAATCCTGAGGATTTTTTTCTTCCTTCTTTTTTGCTCTGTCATGAAGTTGGAGTGCAAGCTGACTCCAGCAATTCCACCAGATACTACAGACTAATAGCTGTGGGACTGCTGCCAGTTGCCCTGTAGACATGTGCTTCCCATTGGTTTATCTTTACTCATTATTCTGTTCTTAATATCATTGTGCAAAGAATCTGAAGATTACGAAATAACAAGGTTTTCCAATATGTTGCTGTGTTTAAGCATGTGATAAATTAACAAGGGGATCGTGCAATGAAAGCATTTGCATTTAATTTCCATTCAGGGCACAGAGCTAACACAGTACTAGAGAGAGAAAGTGATTTAGTTTATTCTCAAGAGTTTGGGTGAGCACAAAACCAAATAAAGCTGAACCACAACATGGCAGGATTTATTAAATCTGTACAACTGAACAAAGTAACACCCTAAACAGTGAACCAAGCTGCCTTTTCTACCTTTCAAATAGTCAGTGCATAGATGTAAGATCCATAAATCCAGCAAAATACCACAGTGAAAAAGCATTTTAGACAACACAGTGTCAACTTTTTAGATATAAATACAAATTACAAAATACAGATATAAATTTTCTTTAAGGAAAACCTTCATTTTCATTAACAAAAAGTTAATGAAAATCACTCAAGAAAAGGAGTTTTGGTCTGATACCAGTTTTTTCACTCAATCATCTTGGCCAACTCATGTATAGTACAGAGCTTTGTCATTTGTAAAAATATCACAGTAAAATAAAACCATCTTTCTATTTATTTCATGGTAAAAGTGAGGCATTTCCTGAGGCAACACTTATAAAGCATTTAATATTTTAAAGAGCTTTAGAAAAGAAATATAACACTAAATTAGTTTTTCAATAATTCATTTGGAGAATCAGCATTTCTGTAGATTCACTACAGAATCATTTATATGGGATTTGTTGGATGGATATCACTGTTTTGATAGAACTAGGCACAGGTCCAAGAAATGAGATTTAAATCTTAAATGTGAAACAGTCCTTTGTTTTGCTTTTCTCATTCTTTGCAAAGCTCATTTTGGGCTTTAAAAATATTTACTCTAGGGATATTATCCTGAGGAACTATAACCAAGAAGTTGCCAACTTGTTATTATTTGAGGAGGTGCCAGAAAGGTCCTTGCAAAAACCATCTCCCCATTCCCTCTCTAATGCTGAAATTTCAACAGTTGTAATTCACTCAATTGTGCTAAAGATCGATATTTCCCAATAGTAAGCTTTTGAGGTGGGGAGGGGAGGGAGGAGATAGCACTGCTCAAACAACCACAACAACATCACTGCACCATACTGTCACTCATCCTCTCTCCACATTATTCACAAAGATATTCTAATGTTTTTCAAATGGTTTCTGAAACCTAGCTATATCATTACTGTAGCATGTCTTTCCAAACTTACTGAGTGGAAGAAAGAGGTTTCTTGAGATGTCCTTGGGTGAAACCAAAGGGATGTTGGCAGCTAAAGTTTTGAGCAGAAAAAAGGAAAGGAACAATACTACTCACTGTATTCCCCTATACAATGGATATCCTGGGAACTGAGAGAAAGGAAAATCATATCGCCTTTTAGTGCACACTCCATTTGCTTCTAAATGCTATGAATCATTTTTTGGAAAATCACTTTAGAATTTAACAAGATACTTCCTGTTTTTAAAAATTAGGACATTTACCCTTCTTATTCACTTTCTCATTATCCAGGTTTTGACTGACACCTTCAAATATCAAAGAGTTCTAAAATGAACCTTAAAAGTTACAGCATCCTTAGATATAAGTGGTTACCATTCAGAACATTTGAATCCATCTAAAGTAGACTGTTTTGTCTTTACATCTTAATCTATATTAAACTATAATTTCTCCTTTATGTTGCTTAATAAAGGCTTTACTGTTTCAAGACTACTGTTTATGTTAGAGAAAATGAAAGCAAAATAGGAGTTAATTAGCTTTCCTTTTGTCACCTGTTACCATCTATTAACATAACCAGCTTCCCCTAAATTGAGGGAGGAAACTCGCATTTTAATAAATCTTCAGGATTAATTAACCAATTCAACTATGTGTCCATATAAATTTGATTTTTAAATGCTATCCAATGAGGAAATAAAGAAGAATTTAGTGGTCCAATTTCATCATTCTGAGGGCATAAAGATCTTATTCTTTGAAAAGAAATACTTTATTTAAAATCTATAATATTTTTCCAAGTTTGGATCAATTTTGCTCTTATACCGTTCACTAGGTTCTTGGTACACACAAATTATAGGGAGTTCTCTAAAACTATCTTGATGTCTAAAATTTCCCAGGTGTTAACAAAAAATCTCATGAAATTATTTTATGTAAATAAAAGAGCACCAGAGTATTATTTCTTTCTGTTCCTGCTCTTTTCCTGAAGAAAAAGAAGAATGAAAACGTAAAATGATGGAGTTAAATAATGAAGTCAATGGGTAATAAGAAGAGATTCATTTATCCTTGGAATCACAAATCAAATAGCATGTTTCCCTTATGACATAATTGTTACCCATGAATTACTAAACTATTTACTTTTTGTTCAGCAGAAAAAAAAAAAAAAAACTAAAATGCTGGTGGTGATCACTCCTTCCCTTCACTCAAGGGGACTTTTCGTTTATCCTCTCCAGCATGTTCACTGTTCTCTGCAGCATGAAAATCTGATAAGGTTCAGGAGGGGTGGGAAAACTTAGCTTGAATATTTTCCTACTGAGCTTTGCAGACCCTAGCAAGATGAAAATCTTCGCTGCAGCATCAGGAACAGGACACCTCAATTTATCCTACATTCTTGTCTCTGTCAGGGAAGTAACTCCAGTGAAGATACTGATTAAGAAATTTGAGGTAGGTTTTCCTCCATACTTAAAAGGATTATCTATGAAGATAAGTTCATTTAGAATACTTCCCACATCAGCTATTTATAAATAACATGACTTCCTTACAACTAGCTTCTCTTTAAGCCCCTTAAGCTAGAGGATCTTGAGGCATTTGATTCATTGACAACTTACCCAAAAATTGGCCACAGTGGAATATTATCCATTATTACATAAGGAATAAATACATTTGTGAACAACCGTCATTTAGCTGGAATTCTGGAAGAGGCTTGCCTTGTATAGCTACTCCTCTGCCTGGGAAACTATGAAATACTGAGGAAATAGCTGTAAGTGGATTTACTTCTCTGAGACTCTGTTTTCTTATCTGCCAAATGGGTTATACTATAAATCTCATAGATTGTTGTAAAGAATGAAATAACACATGAAGAGCTCCTGCCACATATTTCCCAGCTGTGGTGTTGTATTAGCTGCTTTTCTGACCTCCCCAAGCAAGAGGAAATTATACCAGCAGAGAGCCTCTTAGATTGAAATGCAAGATCAACTCTTCTCTAGGCCTTGCTCTAGGCTCTTCCTCACTGCCTTCAGACTTAATCTGCAGATTTTGGATTTTCCAGCCTTCATAATTGCATAAGCCAATTCTGTAAAATAAATCTTTTTTCATATGTATACATGCTATTGATTCTTTTTCTCTGGAGAACCCTGACTAACACAGTGGGGAAAGGTGCACAAAGGGCCAGGCTCCTGAGGAACGTAGGACTAGATTGTTGTTACCTTCACCATTGTTGCTATCCAAGCCATTTGCTGAGCTGCCTTTCTTCAGACTGAGGTGGCATCAGTTATAGCTATGAAGCAAACCTCTGTATATTTAACTTTTTTCTATTTCTATTTATTTCATTAGTTCATTTACTATTCTTTCTCCTTATTCTTCCCCAATGAATCAGAGGCAGCTTACCATAAAAAGTATACAAACAATAAGCCCATTAAAATAAGAAAATAATATGACCTAATGTGAGAAGAGAGAAGGAAAAATATCTAGAGGATATTTAGGAAAAACTCATCCTATTATTAGTCACTCTGAGCTTCCTATAGTAAAAGGCAAAAAGAGAACTATAATAGCTTTCACAGAATCCAGATAGTGGATAGAGAATATGGTTACTGCTCACCATTCTTTTTTTTTTTTTTTGAGACAGAGTCTCGCTTTGTTGCTCAGGCTAGAGTGAGTGCCGTGGCGTCAGCCTAGCTCACAGCAACCTCAAACTCCTGGGCTCAAGCAATCCTCCTGCCTCAGCCTCCCAAGTAGCTGGGACTACAGGCATGCGCCACCATGCCCGGCTAATTTTTTCTATATATATTAGTTGGCCAATTAATTTCTTTCTATTTATAGTAGAGACGGGGTCTCGCTCTTGCTCAAGCTGATTTTGAACTCCTGACCTCAAGCAATCTGCCGGTCTCGGCCTCCCAGGATGCTCACCATTCTTGATCTCCTCTTCCTGAGCACATGAAAAAATATACCTCATTTTCATTACCTGACTGGCCCTTTGGGGCATTTGAGTTTGTGACTATAGGCTTAAAGGATCCAGAACACAAGAACCACCATAAAGCCTCAAAGGCATTTGTTTTGAAAGTTTAGGAAACAGAGCCCCAGACCATACCTCTTACCTTAAACCAACCAGCTGCAATTTTATATGTTTTACATACTGGGATTTTTGTATTCCAAGCTTTCCAGAAGGAAACAGAAGGCTCACTGAAGGTGGGATAATTTGAGGAGGGTTCAATGTGTGGGGAAACCACAGGTGTTATGACAGCACCCTGGGCCTGAAAGGGTAAGAGGAGGGAGTGGGCAGAGAGAGAGAGCTGTGTCGTGTGGAGAGGACCACCTGTGGGACCCGACAGGAACTATGACCTTCAGCCAGAAGATGAGGAGGAACCAGGGGCCCTAACACATCAACATCACTTTGCTCACTCTCTCTGGATCACTTGCTGCTACTTTCTATTGGCTAAACCCAAGTAAAAGCCAGAGGGCAAGAGAGTCCACTGATTTTGGTTATCCACTGATAACCACTAGCTTATCCACTGGTTATCCACTGATAACCATTAGCTTCCTTTAAGGCTTTTGCTGCTGCTTTTTCATTTGGAAGTCCAATGAAAGCTTGTCCCTTCATGCGACCTTCTTTCATCAAGCGTATATCAAACCTAGAAGTCAAGGAAAAAAAAGTAGTTTTGATTCAAAGAATGTCAATTTTGACACAGTAAATGAAAATGTCTTGCACAATTTAAAATTTTGCAATTTCAAAGTAAAAATGACCACACTCTCTGATTAACATATTACTTCTTCAGTTTTTCTAAAATTACATTTTGTATTCTATTCCAAAATTGATTCTACAAACAGGTAAATATAAGTTTGATAATGCACTTATATACCTATTGTTTTTAACTATCATAAATGTATTTATGTGATTTAAAATTATGTTACTAGTAACTATAAAAGCTAACTTAAGTTTTTATTTCACATCTCTATTTTTTAAAAATTTTTTGCAGTCATTTCAGTACTACCTGCTCAAGTGACAAAAAACAAATTATACAACCAAAAATAGAAGGGCTGACAGGAGCCGATGGTAAGCAATTATAGAATTTCAGAGAAGGAACGAACCTCACTTATTATCTAGTCAAAATTATCATTTTAGAGGTGATGCCTAGAGAGACTGAGTGACTCTTCAGAGCAGACAGCTGAAGTCTAAAGTCAGAGACAGAAATAAAAACCTAATATAGTGTTCCATTATTTCACAGTGTACTCATTTTTCAAAATTTTTGAGAGAAAATTATATTCAAAAACTACTTAGAAAAATCAGACTAATTTACAATGGAAACAGTACCTACTATTTAGTCTATGGGACCAGCAAAATAATATAAAACATAAAAAAGTATCAATTAAAAAATGTACTAAAATGTTTCTTAAAAAACCACATGACTAGTCTCCTGGGAAATAACATATCATTTTGATGTCTAAAGCTTTCTCTATTCTCTACTTTCTGCCCTTGAATTCTAATACAGGCACTACTGGAAATTGAAAGAATGTACATATCTATATATACACACATATACATATGTATTTATATATACATATGCACATACAACTATTTTTCCTTTTTTTATAATCATGACTCAAAGATGACAACAAAGATCCAATATTTTGAATGGCCAGAAAAAAAAAAAAAAAAACAACAACAAAAAAAAATTAACTAGTTAGTCATTTCTCTATTTTATCTCCACACAAGATTCTCTTACCTTATCTTTTCTACTTCTTTA